>VCJN01001906.1:0-35814 GCA_006384855.1 Tetraselmis striata
CCTCCGCGTCGAGCGCCATGCGGGCGGAGACCTTGTGGTCGCGGGCATGAATGTCGGAGACGAAGCTTTCCAGCCGGTCCGCCACGAATTTCACCGGCCGGCCAAGCTTCAGGCTCGCCGCAACCGTCGCCATTTCCTCGTTGTAGAGATGCAGCTTCATGCCGAAAGAACCGCCGACATCGGGCGCGATCACCCGGACGCGGCTTTCGGAAAGCCCGAAGTGGCGGGCATAGATGTCCTGAAACTGATAGGGCGTCTGGGTGCCGTGATGAACGGTCAGTTGCTCGCTCGCCGCATCGAAGTCGGCGACGACCGAGCGCGGCTCGAGCGTCACGGCGGTATGGCGTCCGAAGGTGAAATCGCCCTCGACCACATGAGCGGCACCCGCGAAGGCGGCGTCAACGGACAAGGTCTCCAGCACCGTTTGAAAACACAGGTTGCTGTCGAGGCCTGGCGCCGCGCGCGAAGCATCGCCGGAAAGCGCCGCGTGACCGTCGACGCAGGCCTCGCCCTCCTCGATGTCGAGCATCACCAGCTCGCAGGCATCTTCCGCCTCCGCACGCGTGCGCGCCAGCACCATTGCGACCGGATGACCGGCCCACAGCACCTCCTCCTCGGCGAGGATGTTCTGCGGTGCGCTCACCATCGAGGCGAAGTGATCGAGCGTGCCCGTCCAGGGCTTGCACGACGGATTGAGATCGCGGGCCGTGAACATGCGCACGACACCCGGCGATTGCTCGGCGTCGCGCGTGTCGATCTCGACGATCCGTCCGCGCGCCATCGGTGAGCGCACGAAGGCGGCATGAAGCATGCGCGGCAGCACGATGTCGCTGACGAACCGCCCCCGCCCGGCAAGGTGGCGGCGTGCGGTCTGGCGTCGGTGCGCCTGACCGATATGCGACGCGCGCGTGGCCGCGGTATTCGTGTCCTGCAGCGTCATGCCGGCGCCTCCACGTCGCTTGCACGTTTGCGCGCCGTCGCGTCGATGGCATCGACAATCGCCTCATAGCCGGTGCAGCGGCAGTAGTTCCCCGAGAGCGCATCGCGGATCTCCGCACGCTTGGGTGCCGGATTGTCGTCGAGCAACGCGTGGGCGTTGACCATCATGCCGGTGGTGCAGAAGCCGCATTGCAGCGCGTTGCGGTCGTGAAAGGCGGCCTGGAGATCGGCAATCGCGCCGCTTTCGCTCAGGCCCTCGATGGTCTCCACCGTCTCGCCCGCCGCCTGGACCGCCAGAACGAGGCAGGCGTGCACCGGCTTGCCGCCAAGCAGAACGAGACAGGCCCCGCAAGCGCCCATTTCACAGCCCAGATGGGTGCCGGTCAGCTGCAGCCGCTCGCGTAGGAAATCCGCAAGGCTCATGCGCGGTTCGACGCTCTCGCGCACATGCTCGCCGTTGACGGTGAGTTCGATGTCCATGGTCATGCCGTCGTTCCCAGATGTCCCAAAAGCCGCCCGAGCAGCACACGCGCCAGATGTCGCCGCACCGAGGCCGGCATCTGCGGCTCGTCGGACGGATCGAGGTCCGCGTCCAGTGCGGACTGCGCCGCCGCGATGGTGGCATCGTCCAGCCGGGCGCCGCGCAGCGCGCTTTCCGCCGCGCTCGCGCGCGTCGGCTTGTTGCCGACGGAGAAGAACGCAATGCTGATGTCCGCGACGCGCCCCGCGTCGACCACGGCCTGCACCGCGGCGCCGACCATCGCGTAATCGCCCCGGCGGCGTGCCAGTTCATCGAAAACCGCGACGTCCCCCGCCCGCACCGGCGGGACAAGAATGGCCTGGAGGATTTCGCCAGGCTCCATCGCCGTCTCGTAGATATCGAGAAAGAAGTCATCCGCCTTGACCCGGCGGACCCCGTCATGGCCAGCGACCTCCATCTCCGCGCGCAGCGCCAGCGCGACGGCGGGAAACTCCGACGCCGGGTCGGCGAGCGAGAGACTGCCGCCGATGGTGCCCCGGTTGCGGATCGCGGGATGCGCGACATGAGGGGCCGCCAGATGGAAGAGATGCGCATGGTCGCGGATCATCGGGTCGGCAGCGACCTCGGCATGGCGGGTCATCGCGCCGATGCGCAACCAGCCGTCGTCGAGAGAGATCCCTGTGAGCGCGTCGATGCCGGACAGATCGATCAGCGCCGCCGGCGCCTGCAGGCGCAGCGTCAGCGAGGGCACGACGCTGTGGCCGCCGGCGAGATAGACCCCCTCGCCGTCCAGCGAGCGATAGGCCTCCAGCGCATGGGCAACGGACCTGGCCCGAATGTAATCGAAAGCCGGTGATTTCATGCAAATCCCCCCGGATGCGGTCTTGTGGCCGCATTAGTAACCAACTGGTCACTTTTGTAGTCCCACATCGGCTTGCGGATCAAGCAAAAAATGACCACTTGGTCACTTCCTGTGGACTTGCTAAAACACGGCCAACCGCAAGAGAGACCGATGCCGCCTGCCAAAGACGACCGCCCGCCCGCCGCACCGCGCCGCAAGAACATGCGCGCGCAAGATCGCGAAAAACTGATTGTCGAGGAAGCCGTCCGGTTTTTCGCCGAATGCGGGTTCGAGGGCCAGACCCGCGAACTGGCGAAGCGGATGGGGATCTCTCATGCGGTGATCTACAAGCATTTCGACAGCAAGGACGCCCTGATCGAGCGGGTCTACGAGCACATCTACCTGCGCCGCTGGAACCCGGCCTGGGAAACGCTGATCGTCAATCGCGAGCGCCCCCTGAAGGACCGGCTGACCCAGTTCTATCGCGAGTATGCGGAGCGGGTGTTCGATTACGACTGGGTCCGCATTTTCGTTTCGTCCGGCCTGAAATCCTACGACCTCACCCAGCGCTACCTGTCCCTGATCCGCGACAAGGTGATCCTGCCGGCCGCGCTGGAGCTGCGTCACGAGCTTGGCCAGGACATCGCGAAAAGCCCGCCGAGCGATCAGGAACTGGAGCTGTTCTGGGGGCTACACGGCGGCATCTTCTACATCGCGATCCGCCGGTTCGTGTACAACGTGACGACGGACATCGATCTTGGCGCGGCCGCGGAAAACGCCGTGGAGGTCTTTTTCAACGGCGTCGAGGCCGCCCACCGAAAGGCGGGCTTCCAGGACCCGAAGACGTAGGACGCCAAGCGCCGGCGCGCGCCGTCAGTCCGTGTCGCGCTGGACCTCCGACAATCCGAAGGCGGTGGCGCACGACAGCAGGCTCATGGCGGCGAGCACGGCGAGGACGGTCTCCGGTCCGGCCCAGTCGGCGAGCAGGCCAAACGCCCCGCCCGCGAGCAAGAGCAGCCCGATCACCGAATTCGACAAGGCGGTATAGATCGACTTGCGGTCGTGGGTCTCCATGTCCGTGAGATGCGTCTTTCGACCGCCACGCGCGCCCTGATAGGCGATCTGGGCCAGGAAGACGAAGCCGGCGACCGCCAGGCCTGCGACCGTCGACGAGGAGACAAAGGCGGTCAGCGACGCGGCCGCCAGGGTCAGGCCCGACAGCAAGCCCGCCAGCATCAGCGTCTGCCGGCTCGACCGGTCGGAAAGCGCGCCCCACACATAGGACGACACGATTGCGGCGATGGAGGACGCCAGAATCAACAGCCCGAGGTTGCCGAATGCGGCCTCGCCGGCGTTCCCCAGCATGACCAGGAACGGCGGGGCGAGCGCGGTCGAGATCAAAAGCCCGCGCGTGGCGATATAGGTCCGCAGTTCCCCGTCCTCGCGCAACGGCCGCAGCATGGCAGCCAGCGCGTCGCCGGACGCTTTGTCCTCGCCATTCGGCGTTTCCTCCAGCAGACAGAACACGGCCGCGGCAAACACCCAAAGCCCTCCGGCAAGCGCGATGGCTCCCGCGATCACCCGCGGCTCGCGCGGAAGCAATCCGGTCGACAACAGGATCGCGAATGCGAAGACGGCAATTGCCGAGGCCGTGCCGGCGAGGCCGGAGACACGGCCGCGCTGCCCCTTCTCGACGGTGCGCGCCAGAACGTCCTTGTAGCTGACGGAGCAGGCGGAGCGCGCCACCGCGAGGAGCGCGAGCGAGGCCACAATCGCCCAGCCCGCCGCACTGCCGGTCAGCAGCAACGCGCTCGCCGCGATCGCGAAGGCGGCCAGGCCCTGCACGGCCGATCCCGCCGCCCACCAGTATTTTTTCCGTGCCGTGCGCTGGACGCTCTTCGCAATGAGGAGCTGCGGGAGCAACGAGCCTGCCTCGCGGATGGGAACGAGCAGGCCGATCAGAAAGCCCGGCGCGCCGAGCGAACTCATCAACCAGGCAAGCACAAGCTTCGGGTCGATCAGGCCGTCCGCCGTCTTGGTTGCCGTCAGCGCGCTGACATGCACGCCGATCTGCCTGTTCAGGGTCGAAAGCGGCCCGGCCTTCATGATGGCGTCTCCCCCGTTGCCGCGATGCGCTCGCACATGTCTCGTCTTCCTTCGATCTGTCGCACTCTCAATATCCCGGCTTGCGTCCGCGAAAGGCGTTACCACACCTTTGAAACTCCAATCCGTGGAAAAACAACCCTTTGTGAAACTGGTACGGTTGCGGCGGACAGCAAGGGCGCGCGCACCGGACGCTCGCTAGCTGCAATCCTGCTGCACTGCAAAAAAGAATTGCCGGAGGTTTGGAACCGCATATATAACCATCCGGTCGGAAATAATTCCTGGAAACCAATGGGACGCAAACGCACCATCGAACCCGATGCGGTTCTCGATGCAGCCGAGCAGGTTGTGATGCGCGACGGCGCCGCCCGGCTGACGCTGGATGCGGTCGCCTGCGCTGCCGGAATCAGCAAGGCGAGCGTCCTCTACGACTACAAGACCAAACAGGCCCTGATCAAAGCGGTTCTCGAACGGCGCCTGGCGGCCCATCGCACTTGTGAGAGCGAGGCGGCGAAAGAGTTTGGTGAAGAGGCGGATGCGGCGATCCGCGCGCGCATTTCCGTCGCCTCCCACTCGCTCACCGACGAGGATCGCGCCATTGCGCTCGGCCTTCTCGCGTCGCTTGCCCAGGACGCGGACCTGCGCAAACCCGTTGCCCTGGCCTATCGCGAACGCATTGCCGAGGTGGAGGAGACGTCGCGCAAGCCGCGCGGCGCGCTGCTCGCCTTTCTCGCCCTTGAGGGACTTATGTCCCTGGAGTGGCTCGGTCTGCACACCTGGGCGCCCGAGGAGCGCGCCCGTTTCATTGCGGAGATTGGCTGGCTGGTGGATCAGGATCCGGCCCCTGCCTCTCCCCCCGAAAGGTCGACGACATGTACCGGAAACTGACAGCCATTTTCCTCAGCGCAGCCTTTCTCGCCGGTTGCAATGATGCCTCCGACAAGAGCGCGTCGAGCGGCCCCAGGGCGATGCCGCCCACCGCCGTGAGCTTCGTGGAAGTGGCGGCCGAGACCATCCCGATCACCAACGAGCTGCCGGGTCGCATCGCGCCGACACGGATCGCCGAGGTGCGTCCGCGCGTCTCCGGCATCCTGGTCGAACGCGTCTTCGAGCAAGGATCGGTGGTGAAGGAGGGAGACGTTCTCTATCGCATCGATCCTCGGACCTTCCGCGTCCAGGTGGCAAGTGCCAAGGCAACTCTGCAACGCGCTGAGGCAACGCAGCTTCAGGCCCGCCAGCAAGCCGAGCGGCAAGAGGAATTGCGCAATCGCAAGGTGACCAGCGCACAGGCGTTCGAAAGCGCGACGGCGCAGCTTGCCCAGGCCGATGCCGACGTGGCGCTGGCGCGCGCCGGCCTCGACGCGGCCGAACTGAACTTGCATTTTTCGGAGGTGCGCGCACCGATTTCAGGCCGCATCGGCCGAGCGCTGCTCACCGAGGGCGCGCTGGTCGACCCCTCCGGCGAGGTGCTGGCGACGATCCAGCAGCTCGATCCGGTCTATGCGGACTTCACCCAGTCGGCCAACCAGACGCTGCGCCTGCGCCGCGCGCTTGATGTCGGCGCCCTGAACGGACCGCGGTCCGGTCAGGCGACGGTGCGCCTGCTGCTCGACGACGGTCAGGAATACGCGCATCCCGGCCTCCTGCTGTTTTCCGAAGCGACGGTCGATACGACCACCGGGCAGATCACCCTGCGCGGCCAGTTCCCCAACCCCGACGGCGATCTTCTGCCGGGAATGTATGTGCGCGTCCTAATCGAACAGGGCGAGGAGAAGAACGCGATCGCCGTTCCCCAGCAGGCGGTGCAGCGCAATGCCGGCGGACAGGCGCAGATCTATCTGATTGGCGCCGACGACAAGGCGGAACTGCGCTCCGTGGAAACCGGCCGGGCTGTCGGAACGCGCTGGATCATCTCGAAAGGCCTCGCGCCCGGCGACAAGGTGATCGTCGAGGGCTTCCAGAAACTGAGGCCCGGCGCGCCGCTGGCCCCGACCCCCTGGAAGGCCGAGGCGGAGACGGCGGATCTCGCCGCAAAATGAACCCCGGACGGGACCGCGCCAGTTTTCCCGGCGGCTCCCTTCCACCATGACACACGGACCGGATAACGGCGCATCGGCGCCTTGTCTGCCCCCGGTCCAGCAGGATGTGATCGCATGCCGTCCTTTTTCATCGACCGGCCGGTCTTCGCCTGGGTTATCGCGATTTTCATCACGCTCGCCGGCGTGATCGCGATCCCCTTCATGCCGGTGGCCCAATATCCGACCGTCGCCCCGCCGCAGATCTCGATCCAGACCAACTATCCGGGCGTGTCGCCCGAAGACGCCTATCTGAGCGTCACCCGGCCGATCGAGGAGGAGCTCAACGGCGTCGAGGGGCTGATCTATTTCGAATCCACCTCCGAGAGCTCGGGGCGGATCTCGATCACCGCCACCTTCGCGCCCGGCACGGAGATTTCGCAGGCGGCCGTCGACGTGCAGAACAGCATCCGCCGCGTCGAGCCGCGCCTGCCGCGGACGGTGACGCAGCAGGGCATCCGCATCGAACAGGCCGGCGCCGGCTTCCTGATGGTGGTCTCCGTCACCTCGACGGACGGCAGCCTCGACGTGGTCGACCTCGGCGACTACCTCAGCCGGAACGTGGTCGGCGAGATCCGCCGCGTCGACGGCGTCGGCAGCGCCCAGCTCTTCGCCACCCAGCGCTCGATGCGGATCTGGATGGATCCGGACAAGATGCTCGGCCTCAATCTGACGGCGAGCGACGTGATCGCGGCGATCCAGTCCCAGAATGCGCAGGTCGCCGCCGGACGTATCGGCGCCCAGCCCAATCCGGTGACCCAGCAGATCTCCGCCACGGTTCTGGTCAAGGGGCAGCTGACCTCGGCCGAGGAGTTCGGCGCCGTGGTGCTGCGCGCCAATCCGGACGGCTCCACCGTGCGGCTCTCGGATGTCGCAAGGGTCGAGATCGGTGGCGAGAGCTACAATTTCTCCACCCGGCTGAACGGCCAGCCGAGTGCCGCCATCGGCGTCCAGCTGTCGTCGACCGGCAATGCGCTGGCGACATCGGAAGCGGTGCGCGCCAAGATGGAGGAACTCGCGCAGTTCTTCCCGCCCGGCATCGCCTACGAGATCCCCTATGACACCTCCCCCTTCGTTGAGGCATCGATCGAGAAGGTGATCTACACGCTGCTAGAGGCGGTGGCCCTTGTCTTCGTGGTGATGTTCCTGTTCCTGCAGAGCTTCCGCTACACGGTGATCCCGACCCTGGTCGTGCCCGTCGCCCTGCTCGGCACCTGCGCGGTGATGCTCGCCGCCGGGTTCTCGATCAACGTGCTGACGATGTTCGCCATGGTGCTCGCCATCGGCATTCTGGTGGACGATGCCATCGTCGTGGTGGAGAACGTCGAGCGTATCATGGCCGAGGAAGGCCTGTCGCCGCGCGCGGCCACCCGGAAGGCGATGACGCAGATTTCCGGCGCGATCATCGGCATCACCCTGGTGCTGACCGCCGTCTTCGTGCCGATGGCCTTTTTCCCCGGCGCCGTCGGCATCATCTACCAGCAGTTCAGCCTGACCATGGTCGTGTCGATCCTGTTCTCCGGCTTCCTGGCGCTCTCCTTCACGCCGGCGCTTTGCGCCAGCATGCTGAAACCGATTCCCGAGGGACACCACGAGAAGAAGGGGTTCTTCGGCTGGTTCAACCGGGGCTTTGCCCGCACCACAAACGGCTACAGCACCTCCGTGGGCTGGCTGTCGCGCCGCGCCGGGCGGATGATGGTCATCTATCTCGCGCTGCTGGTCGGTCTCGGCTGGGCCTACACCCGCCTGCCGTCGTCCTTCCTGCCGAACGAGGACCAGGGCTTCCTGCTGGTCAACATTCAGGCCCCACCCGAGGCGAGCGCAAACCGGACGCTGGAGGTGATCCAGCAGATCGAGGAGATCTTCGGCAAGGAAAGCGCGGTGTCGCGCATCGTCGGCATTCTCGGCTTCAGCTTCTCCGGAACGGGCCAGAACGCCGGCCTCGCCTTCGTGACCCTGAAGGACTGGGCGGAACGCGGTCCCGAGGATTCCGCAAGCACGATCGCAGGGCGGGCGAACGGCCAGCTCTTCGGATTGAAGGACGCGATCTCCTTTGCCCTGTCGCCGCCGGCGATCCAGGGGCTCGGCACGTCCAACGGCTTTTCGTTCCGTCTCCAAGACCGGGGCGGACGCGGCACCGACGCGCTTGCCGCTGCCCGCGACCAGTTGATGGCGGCGGCGCGCGAGAATCCGGTCCTGACCGGCCTTCGCATCGACGGCCTGCCGGATGCCGCGCAGGTGGACCTTGAGGTCGACCGCGAGAAGGCCAATGCCTTCGGCGTCGCCTTTGCGGACATCAACGCCACCGTCTCGGCCCATCTCGGCTCGAGCTATGTCAACGACTTCCCCAACTCGGGCCGCATGCAGCGGGTCACCGTACAGGCCGATCAGGACGCCCGGATGCAAACGGACGACCTGCTGGACCTGACGGTGCGCAACACCAATGGCGGCATGGTTCCGCTGTCGGCCTTTGCCACGGTGAACTGGGTGAAGGGCCCGTCGCAGATCGTCGGCTACAACGGCTATCCCTCGATCCGCATCTCCGGTCAGGCAGCGCCCGGCTATTCCTCGGGCGACGCGATCGCCGAGATGGAGCGGATCGCGGCCTCGCTGCCCGCCGGCTTCGGCTACGAATGGACCGGCCAGTCGCTGCAGGAGATCCAGTCGGGCTCTCAGGCGCCCTTCCTGATCGGCCTCAGCATCCTGTTCGTGTTCCTTTTGCTCGCGGCGCTTTACGAGAGCTGGTCGATCCCCTTTGCGGTCATGCTGGTCGTACCGCTCGGCGTCATCGGCTCGGTGGCTGCGGTGACGCTCAGGGGCATGCCGAACGACGTCTATTTCACCGTCGGCCTGATCGCCATTGTCGGCCTTTCGGCCAAGAACGCGATCCTGATCATCGAGTTCGCCAAGGACCTGATGGCGGAAGGCAAGACCATGTACGAGGCGACCGTGGAGGCCGCGCATCTGCGCTTCCGACCGATCCTGATGACCTCGCTCGCCTTCACTCTCGGCGTCACCCCGCTGGCAATCGCCAACGGCGCCAGTGCCGGCAGCCAGAACGCCATCGGCACCGGCGTGATGGGCGGCATGATCTCGGGCACGGTGCTCGCGATCTTCTTCGTTCCGGTGTTCTACGTCTTCGTGATGCGCGCCTTCGCCCGCGTCCCGCTTGACGGCAAGCGACCGGCCAAGGATGCGGACGTAAGCGTCGACGAGGCTCCGGCCAAGACGCCGGCGGAATAGTCACCTGCTCGAAAACGCCAAGACGGAGAAACGGCCGCCGGGATCGCTCCCGGCGGCCGCTGCCTATCAACTGGCGGAATCGCGCGCCGACGCCTCCGCCTGAAAGGCGCGCTCCCGCTCCGGCCAATGCGTCTTGATCCAGGCGAGCACGTCCCGCAATTCCTCATCCGAGTAAACGTCGCCGAACCCCGGCATTTCGCTTGCGTATCCACCGCCGACAACGGCCGCGGTGCCCCGTCGCATGATCTCGAGAAGCAGACGGTCGGAATGATGCCAGGTGTGCCCGGTCTCGTCGTGCGGCGGCGCGGGAAGCCGACCGTCCGGACCCGGCGTCTGCCAGTCCCCCTGCCCTTCGAGGCTCGCCCCATGGCAGGAAGCGCAGGCCTCGGCATAGATCGCCGCCCCGCGCGCGAGATCGCGCCCCTCGCCCGACGCCGCATCGCCGAACCATCCCGCTCCCAACCCCGTGACGACAAGGGCTGTCCCGCCAAGAACAGCCGCACCGGCAACAAGGCCGCCCTTGCCGGAGATCATCTGTGTGCCCCCTCCTCTCTGAAACGGCTTCGGCGGAGACCGCTCTCAGCCGGATGCGACTCACTCACAGCTTCAGGCGCCGCAGCCGCAGCGCATTGGTGATCACCGACACGGAGGAGAGCGACATGGCGGCGGCCGCGATCATCGGCGACAGCACCAGACCGAAGACGGGATAGAGCACGCCGGCCGCGATCGGAACGCCGGCCGCATTGTAGATGAAGGCGAAGAACAGGTTCTGCTTGATGTTGCTGAGCGTTGCCTTCGCCAGAACGCGGGCCCGAACGATGCCCGACAGATCGCCGCCGAGCAGCGTCAGCCCGGCGCTTTCGACGGCGACGTCCGCGCCGGTTCCCATGGCGATCCCGACATCCGCCGCCGCCAGGGCGGGCGCGTCGTTCACACCGTCACCGGCCATGGCAATGCGCGCGCCCTTCGCGCGCAATTCGTCCACCAGCGTCTTCTTGTCCTCCGGCAAGACGCCAGCGCGCACCTCGTCGATGCCGAGCCGGGAGGCCACGGCCTCGGCGGTGCGCTGGTTGTCGCCGGTCGCCATGATGACGCGCAGGCCCTGACGGTGCAGCTCGCGGATCGCCGCCTCCGTCGTCTCCTTGATCGGATCGGCAACCGCGACCAGTCCGGCCAGTCGACCGTCCAGCGCGATATACATCGCTGTCTTTCCCTGCGTGCGCAACGCATCGGCCTGGTCGTCGGCTTCGGCCGTGTCGATCCCCAGCGCCTGCATCAGCGCGGCGTTGCCGAGGGCCACCTCGCGCTCCTCCACCTTGCCGGTGACGCCCTTGCCGGTCACCGCCTCGAAGTCGGATGTCTTGGCCATCGGCACGCCGCGGTGACGCGCCCCCTCGATGATCGCGTCGGCCAGAGGGTGCTCCGAGCCACGCTCGAGCGTGGCCGCATTGGAGAGGACCTCCTCTTGCGAAAAGGCAGCAAGCGCCACCACGTCGGTCAGCTTCGGCTTGCCCTCCGTCAGGGTTCCGGTCTTGTCGACGACGAGCGTATCGACGCGGGCCATGCGTTCGAGCGCCTCCGCATCCTTGATCAGGACGCCGGCCTGGGCGCCGCGACCGGCCGCGGTGGTGATCGAAATCGGCGTGGCCAGTCCGAGCGCGCAGGGACAGGCGATGATCAGCACCGAGACGGCGGCGGCAATCGCGAAGACGAAGGCCGGATCCGGACCGACGACAAGCCAGGCCACGAAGGAGACGATGGCGATGACAACGACGGTGGGAACGAAGACTTCGGAAACGCGGTCGGCGAGACCCTGGATCGGCGCCTTGGAGCGCCGCGCGCCGGCAACCATCTCGACGATCTGCGCCAGCACGGTATCGGCGCCGACGTCGGTCGCGCGGATTGCGAGCGTCCCGTTCTTGTTGATCGTGCCGCCGGTGACCCGGTCGCCCTCGGTTTTCTCGATCGGGACGGATTCGCCGGTGATCATGCTCTCGTCGATGGCGGAGCGTCCCTCCACGACCTCCCCGTCCACCGGCACACTGTCGCCGGGACGCACCCGCAAGAGATCGCCGGCGACGATGTTCTCCAGCGGGGCATCATATTCCGACCCGTCGGGCAGGATGCGCCGTGCGGTCTTGGGCGCCAGATCCATCAGCGCCTTGATCGCGTCCCCGGTGCGCTCGCGGGCGCGCAGCTCCAGGACCTGGCCGACAAAGACCAGCGCGATGATCACCACCGCGGCCTCGAAATAGGTGCCGACCATCCCTCCGGTCATCCGGTACTGGTCCGGAAACACGCCGGGCAGGAAGGTGGCGACCAGCGAATAGAGATAGGCCGCGCCGACGCCGAGCGAAATCAGCGTCCACATGTTGGGCGAGCGGTTGACGATGGAGCTCACCCCGCGCTGGAAGAACGGCAGGGCCGCCCACAGCACGATGGGCGTGGCGAGCACGAATTCCAGATAGACGGAGAACTGATGGCCGATCCAGTCGCGCACGGGCAGTCCGAAAGTCTCGCCCATCGTCAGGATCACCAGCGGCACCGCCGCAACAGAGCTGATCCACATCCGCCTCGTGAAATCCGTCAGTTCCTCGCTCGGTTCGTCGGTGGGAACCATCGGCTCCAGCGCCATGCCGCAGATCGGGCAGGACCCGGGTTCGTCGCGGACGATCTCCGGATGCATCGGGCAGGTCCATTGCGATCCCGGAGCGGCCGCCTTCTCCACCTTTCCGGCATTGCCGGAGGCATAGAAATACGGATCCGCGTCGAACTTGGTCTGGCAGCCGTGGGAACAGAAGTAAAAGGTCTGGCTATCATAGTCGCGCGAGCGGGCCTGCGGCCCGGGGGTGACCGACATGCCGCAGACCGGGTCCGTCACGCTGCCCTCGCCCGGATCCGCGTGCGTCTGCGTGTGCCCGCAATTCCCATCGGCGTGGTCGCCGTGGTGATGGTGGGTATGGGCATCTTGCGTCATTTCAGGCTCCTAGCTGATTTGACGGCCACGCTGCACCCTCCAGTCACAGGAAGGTCAAGGCCCGCCCCGCTCTCCATCGCGAGACGCAAGCGCCCGACGTCTACCGGTGGCCGTGATGCTCCCCGGACGGTGGATAGAGCCGCAGGAACACTCCCACGAACAGGAAAACCGCCGCCATGCCGCCGACCGCAATCGCGACGATCACCGGATCCGTCTGCCATTTCAGCGCGGCGAAGGCCGACAGCACGAGCACATCGAGCGCGATCGCCGTCAGCAGGATTTCCGCCCGCGCACCGATCTCTTCGCGCAGGCTGCGGAAAACGCCCCAGTGAACCAGCATGTCCATCACCAGATAGAAGAACACGCCGAGCGACGCGATCCGGCTGAGGTCGAAAAACACCGTGAGCAGCCCGGCGATCACGACCGTATAGACCAGCGTGTGGTCCTGGACGCCGCCGGGCATCTTGAAGTGGCGGTGCGGGATCAGCTCCATGTCGGTGAGCATCGCCAGCATGCGCGATACGGCGAAGACGCTGGCGATGAGCCCGGAAGCCGTGGCGACGACGGCCAGCGCGACCGTGAGATAAAAGCCGGTCCGGCCGAGCGCCGGTTCCGCCGCTTCGGCCAGCGCGTAGTCCTTGGCGGCGATGATGCGCTCCAGCGGCAGGCTTGCTCCGACCGCAAGGGCGACAAGCAGGTAGACCACCACGCAGATCGCGATGGAAAGGATGATCGCGCGCCCGACGTTGCGGTGCGGCCGGGTGATCTCCGCGCCGCTGTTGGTGATCGTGGTGAACCCCTTGAACGCCAGGACCGCAAGCGCGACCGAGGCGAGAAATCCGCCGGCACCCGCGTCCCCTCCCGCTGGCTCGAAGCTCAAACCGCCGGCCCAGAGCGCCGCCACGCCGAACAGGGCGATGCCGCCGACCTTCAGGACCGCCATCAGCACGGAGAAGATGCCGACCGAGCGGTTGCCCGAAACATTGACCAGCCAGGCGAAGACGATCACCGCGACACCGAGCGCGGCCGCCGGCCAGCCGCCGGGCTCCACACCGAACCCGCGCAGCGTGTAGGACGCGAAGGTCCGCGCCACCAGGCTTTCGTTGATGACCATCGACAGCGCCATCAGCAGCGCGGCCCCGGCCGCGACCGTCGTCGGCCCATAGGCCTTGACGAGGATCATCGCGATGCCGCCGGCGGACGGAAAGGCATTCGACACCTTGATGTAGCTGTAGGCGCTGAAGGCCGTAACGAGCGCGCCGGCGAGGAAGGACAGCGGAAACAGCGGCCCCGCCAGTTCCGCCATCTGCCCGGTGAGGGCGAGAATGCCGGCGCCGATCATCACGCCCGTTCCCATCGCCACGGCACCCGGCAGGGTGATGCTGTCTTTCCGGTACTCCGTCATGCCTGCTCCAAACGACGGCGGCTCCGGATTTCGTTATGAAACCTGTTGCTGGAAGGAGGCGCCGCCCTCCATGCACCCTGGCAACGTCCAGCAGGGGGAAGGTCAAGCCCGGCGGCGGGGTTCAAAGCAGAAATGCCCGCACCGGCATCCACAGTCCCATCGCCATCATCATCAGGCTTTCCGTCAGCGAGACGAAGCCAAGCGGCACCGATGTATTGCCGCCGGCGCAGGCGCACTTGAGCTCGCGCCTGTCGATATAGACCGCCTTGACGATGCTGACGGCCCCCACCGTGCCAATGAACAAGGCAACCGGCGCGGATATCCAGACGAACACACCCGCGGTCATCAGGATGCCGGCAAGCGCCTCGCCGAAGGGATAGACCTTCGCGTAAGGAACGAAGCGGCGCGCCAGCAGGTCGTAGTTCAGGAACATGGTGGAGAAACTCTCCACATCCTGCAGCTTCTGCACCGCCAGGATCGTCATCGACAGCGAGATGAACCATTCGACCGCCCGCAAGCTGAGCACGGTTCCATACTGGTGAAACGACAGGCCCAGCGCGAGCAGGGCCGCGACGGAAAAGATCGCGACGACCGGCTGGTAGCTCGTATCGCTCTGCTCTTCCGGCGGCGGGTCGAGCCCCAGGTGCACCCGCAACTCCTCATAGCCGCCGATCCGCGCGTCGCCGATGAAGACCTGGGGCGTCGTCTCGACGCCCTCCGCCTCCAGAAAGGCATCGGTCTCATCGCGGGTGGTGAGCGGGTGATCCTCCACCTTGAACCCCTGCCGTTGCAGCAGGTCCTTCGTTTTCAGGCCGAACGGGCAGAGGTGATCCGGCATCACCATCCGGTAAAGCCGTGCGGTTTGGGGTGTGTCCTTCGTCATGGTGCTCTCCTATTGGCCCGCGCAGACATACTGGCCCCGGAACCCGGCCCGGTACTCCGACCCCGCACTTACGACCAAGTCGAACAGGCCTCCGTCTCCGGTCGGGCGGAGCGTGGCGGCAAGCGGCCCGGCCTCGAAACCGGCACCGCTCGTCCTGGCCGCGCCGTCACCGGACAGACGGACGAGATCCCCGCTGATCTTGACGAGTGCGGCCGGTCCCTCGGTGTTCTCCGCGACGACCAGCACGGGAGGGCTGTCCTCGGTGTAGGTGAAGCGGCAGGCGGTGTTGCCGGCGGGAAAGGCTGCCGCGATTTCCGCATCGCTCAGGAATTCCGGATCCACCGTCGATACGCTCTCGCTGGCAAGCGCCTCCTCGGCAGTGACGAGCGAGGCCGGTTCGCGCTCGCCTGCGAAGGTCTTTCGGCCATTGGCGTCGATATCCGCGATGAGATACCGCATCTCGGCAATCTCCTTGTCCTGGGCGTAAATGATGTCATCGGCCAGGGTGCGAACACGCGCATCACGGATATCGGCGCGGCTTGAGGTCATGATCGCGATGGAGTGATGCGGGATCATCGCGCTCATGTAGCTGCGGTCCCCGACGGTTATCTGGCTGCGGACGAGCCACAGCGCGACGGCGAAGACCACCACAGACCCCGTGAAGATCGCGATGTTCAAACGTCGGTCCGTATACATCGACAGCATGTAGGCGAGCATGATGATCGCCATCGTCGCCCCCATGACCAGCGCCATATAGGCGCGGGTCTCGGACCAGAACGCGTGGCCGACGAGATAGGTGTTCAGATACATGAGCCCGAACATCACCACCGTCGATGTGGCGATCATTGCAAAAAAGCGACCGTAATTCATGGTTCCCTCCTGGTGGCACCCTGTGGATTGCAAACGGGACTTCGGTGTCTGAGTTCCGCGTTTGGCGAGGCAGACCCGCTGGACGGGACGGCGGCGGCGAACCGCCGAGGTCGCGGCACGCAAACACTTCCAGCAACTGGAGGGTCAACATCTGGAGGGCCAAAATCGGGGAGGAACGCAACCGTTCACCCGGTCACCGTGACCGTCGAGATCGCGAGGGGCATTCGGGGCAACGCGGACGCAGGCCGGCGCCAGACCTGACTCAGGCAGCGCCCCGCAAGCTGGCTGCGGCGTGGCAGGCGGCACGGCCCTTCGCGACGGTCGTCCCGCGGGGCGTCGGCGCCGCCCGGCAACGGCCTGACGCCGACCGGTTGCAAGTTCTTGACGCTGCGTCAGGAATTGTATTATCTGGATCCTACAATTTCTGCGAGATCCCACCTGTGAGGTTGCCCGATGTCCCTGCGTTCGCTCGTCCGAGGCTGGGTCCGGGTCATGACGACCGGCAGCCTCGCCCTTGCCGCCCCATTTGTTCTGTCGGTCGCCCTCTCAGGTGCCGTGACGGTCGCACTGTCGATCACATTGCCGGGCGCGGTCCGGGCCGAGACGGCCTCCCCGCTCAAGGCCGTGACCTTCCTGCCGCCGGGATCCGCCTTCATCGCCCCGTTCCAGGATCTGGTGGCCGGGATCAATGCATCGGCCGGGGAGACCGAACCCCGGATCACGGTGATCGGCGGGCCCGAGGCCGTGCCGCCGTTCGAGCTCGGCCGGGCGGTCGCCCTTGGCGCGGTCGAGATCGGCGTTCTCCCGGTCAACTACTATCGCGACCTCGCGGTGGAAGCGGAAGCCCTGCAGCTTCTGCCCGGTCGCTATCACGAGATGCGTACCACTCCCGCATGGGAGATCCTCGAGGAGGTGCACGAAAAGGCCGGACTGAAGCTCCTGGGGGTCTATGGCGACACCGTTCCGTTTTTTACCTATCTGGTCGATCCCGTCGAAACGCTCGATTTCTCCGGCCTTCGCCTGCGGGTGACCCCGGTCTATGACGCCTTCTACGAAAGCCTCGGGGCGACCACCCTCACCCTGCCGCCGGGCGAACTCCACGCGGCCCTGAGCGCCGGCGCCGTCGACGGGTTCGGCTGGCCGGCGTGGGATGTCACCGCCTTCGGCTGGGATGCCTTCGTGCGCCACCGTGTGGAGCCCGGCTTCTACAAGACGGCCATCGCCATCGTGATGAACGCGCGCATCTGGAACGACCTTGCGCAGGCGGATCGCCAAGCGCTCGAACGCGCGGTGCAGCAGTTCGAGCCCCGGGCGAGCGAACGGATGGCGGAGACGACCCGTAAGGAACTCGACAAACAGGACGAGGCCGGCATCGCCACGATCGATCTCGGCGCCGATCTCGTGTCGCGGGCGGAATCCGCCTATTGGGCCGATCTTGCCGCCCGAAGCCCCGAGATCGTCGCGCGGCTGCGGGCACTTGCCGGCGAGTGAGGCAGAGGCATGCGTCTGCTCACATCGCTCGTCCGCATCTCTACCGTTCTCTCCGCCGGCCTTCTGCTCGCGATCATTGCCGCGATCCTGGCCGATTTCGCGCTTCGCCATCTTGGACTGTCCGTGGTCATCGGTCTGGAGCGGGTCGAATATCTGCTGCTCGCCTCGGTGCTCGCCGCCCTGCCCGGCCTGTCGCGGGCAGGCGGACATATCGCGCTGCAATGGGGCGGCAGCGCATCCCCGCTGCGGACCCGCGCAATCGCGGCGCTCACCGCCGGGCTCTGCCTCGCGCTCAGCCTCCGCTATGCCGGCCTCGCGCGCGACGCCTGGCACGAGGACGCCCATTTTCGCCAGGGTCTCGACGTGCCGGAAGCTCCGGTCTGGGCGGCAGCCGCACTCGCGTTCGGGGTTGCCGGCCTCGCCGCCCTTGCCCGAAACCGGGCCTGACCGGCCTTGGATTGGCTCGTTCCCCTCGCCCTGATCCTTGCCTGCCAGATCGGACTGATCCTTGCCGGCGTGCCGGTGTTCTTCGCCTTTCTGGCGGTGGTGTTCGGTGCCGCGCTTTTTGTCTTTCCGGGCACGGTCGGCGTGACATTGCTGTCGCGCTCGCTGGTGGAAGGCCTGTCACGCTTCGTGCTGCTGCCGATCCCGCTCTTTCTCATGATCGGCCATCTGCTGGTCGAAAGCGGCGCCGGTGCCCGGGCGATCGCCGCCGTTCGCGGCCGGCTCGGGGCGGCCGGAAACCGCCAGGGCTTCGTCGCACTTGGCAGCGGCGTACTGCTCTCCGCCGTCTCCGGCTCCTCTCTCGCCGCCGCCGCCCTCATCCTCAACACGCTGAAGCCGGCAACGGACGCGGGCCGCGCCGATCCCGGCCCGCTCACCGGCGCCGCACTCGCCAGCGGCGGCATCGCCATCTTCGTTCCGCCGTCGGCACTCGCCGTGCTCGTTGCCTCCATCGCCCAGGTCGACGTCGGCGCGATGCTGATCGCCATCCTGCCGCTAGGCGCCTGCCTCGCCCTTGCCCATGCGACGGTGATCCGCTTCACCGAACCGGCGATCCCGGGCAAAAGCGATGCAACACCGGATACCCCGCCCCCGCTCCTCCCCCACGTGCTGCGCGCCGGGGCGATCTTCGCCGTCATGGTCGCCGGCATCGGTTTTGGAATCGCCACCCCGACAGAAGCCGCCGCCCTCGGGCTCCTGACCACGGTTCTGCTTCTCGGCGCATCGGGCGAGCTCGACCGCCAGGCCATCTTGCGCGCGGCGACACGCGCCGCAACCGAGGGAGCCGGCCTGCTTCTCGTCATCGCCGCGGCCGGCATCTTTTCCCAGGTTCTTGTCTTTCTCGGCATCGCGCAAGGCGTGCGCGACATGCTGCAGGTGCTCGCCGGGGCGCCGCTCGCCCTTCTTCTCGCCTGCGCCCTTGCCGCAATCCTTCTCGGTTGCTTCGTCGACGGCGTGAGCATGGCGCTGATCCTCGTGCCGCTCGTCCTGCCGGTCCTGACGGCCGCCGGCGTTTCCCCGCTCCAGTCCTGTCTGGTGATCCTGCTGTGCATGGAAATCGGCCTTATCACCCCGCCCTTCGGCCTGCTGCTGATCGTGGCAAGCGGGGTCATGAACGATCGCATGACGCTTCCCGCGATCATTCGCGCAGTGCTGCCGTTTCTCGCCGCCAAACTCGTGGTTCTGGGCGGTCTATGCGTCCTTGCCGCCACGCTCGCCCGCTAGGCGCCCGGCTTTCTGCTCCATACGGATGCCGGCAAGGCCGATGGCCAGGAAAACCCCGCCGGCGCAGGCAATGGCGAGCGGCACGCCGGCGCGCTCCGAGATCTGGCCGATCGCGTAAAACAGCAGGATGGAGATGATGTTGGAGGCAAAGCCCAGGATCGACGCGGCGGTTGCCCGAACGGAGCCTTCGACCCGGTCGTGCAAGAGACCGGAATTCGCGGTCACCGCGCACTGATAGAGCATGGCGAAAACGACAACCGCCGGCAGGGCCACATAGAGGGTTCCGAACGCGACGCCGAAGAGAAGCAGGGCCCCCGCGCCGGCGACCGCCGCGCCGACGAAGAGAGGCCTCTGCGCGGCAAGGCGGTGGGCCAGCAGATCGCCAAGCGCCTGCGCGCCCATGATGGCGCCGAGAAACAGGCCAAGCGCCGTTTCCGGAACGCCGAGATCGGTCCCGAGCAGCGGCCAATATTCATCGACCGCCCCGGTGCCGAGCAGCGCTCCGCCGAAAAGGACCACCCGCAAGACGGAGGGCTCGCGCAGCACATGGCTGTTCAGCGCCCGGAAAAACCCGCCGAAGCCTGCCGTGTCGTCGTCGGCGACAGGCGATGCCTTGCGCTCCACGAGAAGAAGCGCGGCGAGCGCGATGATGGCTGCGGTGGCTGTCAGGGCGAGAACCAGGGTAAAGCCGAAGGTCATCAGCGCCGGGCCGACCGAATAGGCCACCAGCATGGCCGTCCATTTCAGCGCATTGATCTGCCCGAGCACCCGGACGAAGGCGTTGCGGGTGCCGCGCGCCTCCATCTCCTCATAAAGGAAGGAGCGGAAGGCCCCGGAAGAGAGCGCCCCGCGCATGCCCCAAAGGGCAAGTCCGATCCCGAAGCCGGTGAAGGTCGGCAGGACATGCCAGACGGCGAAACAGCCGAGATAGGCGACATGCCCGACCACGAGAATGGTCTTCTTGGAGAAGCGGTCGGCGAGATAGCCCGATGGCAATTCGAACAGCAGCGAGGAAATCGGCCACAGCATCAACAGCGTGGCGATTTCCGTCTCGCTCAGGCCCTGATCGCGGAAATACAGTAGATAGACCGGATAGATCAGGATCAGCCCGTCGAAAAAAACCGTAGCCATAAAGGAGGATGCGGGTCCGCCAGTCCAGCCGGGCCGGGCGCGCGATCTGATCCTCCGTCACATCAGCTCCAATCTGTCTTGGCGAGAAGATCCATGAACCAGGCCCTGTCATGGCCATGCGCGGACGACGTCATGACGAGGGCGCGGGTGCCGGCGCGCTCAAAGACCGCGGCCCAGGGGCCGACCGCCTCGTCGATAAAGCGGATATACGCCTCCGCCCCGTCCAGGGTTGTCGTCTCGCCATTGGCAGGGTGGGAGGAAGCAACGGGCGGCCAGGCGATGCGCCCCTTGTCGCCGGCCTGCAGGATGAAGCGGACCTCGCGGCCCCGTCCAGGCGGTGCGGTGAAAATCAGTTCCACCTCGCGGGTTTCCGCGTCGCCGAATAGGCCGGTGCTATCGAGCGCGAAACCCGTTGCCGGATCGAGCCGGGGCTGGCGAATGCCCGGCGTCTCGAGCACACCGCTCGCCCAGGCGCCTCGCTCGGCGTCGTCGCTGCGGCCGAAGCGGAACAGCCCGTAGGGCACATTGACGACCGGCAGGTCGTGGCGCGACCAATAGGTCAGCTTCGCGAAGGACTGGGCCTCCAGCACGCGGGCGGCCTGCCCGTCGACCGGTTCGAGACCGGTGAAGATCGCGGCGATCTCCTCGTCCGTATAGGCGCCCTCGGCGATCGACATCTCCACCGAGGTCCGGTTGATGCGCGACGTGGCCCCGGCCCGCTCCATGAAGTCCGTGCCGATCCAGGTCACATAGGGCGGAACCGAGGGCACGGGCCGGACGGCGCCGGCCCACAATGGCGGATGGTCGCAGGCCGGCGGCGCCCAGTCATAGAAAAACTGCTTGAGGCGGAAGCGCCGCCCCGCCCCTGCAAACCGCATCAGGTAGGAACAGGTGTTGGCACTCGTCCAGTCGGGCGGGCGAGCGCCGCGCTCGATGGCGTCATCCTCCGTCGGCGGCGCCTCGACACGCAAAAGCGCCTCGGTCATCCTTGTGTCGGGCGGCAGGTAACGGGGCAGCAGGACCGGGAAATTCAGCATGAGCTGTGCGGCCTCGGCCGCGACCGGCCGGATGCGGGTGCCGGCGTCCTCAAGCGGAACCACAAAAGGCTCGTATGTCGCAGTCCACATGGCTTGCTCCCCCTCTTTCGTGTTCGACGATCCTCAGGCGCTGCGACGGGTGGCCTGCACCGAGGTCAGCGCGCCCACCACGTCATCGAGAATGGCCTCGGCCCGCGATGCGCCCAGGAGTTGTGTGGAACAGGTTACCTCAACGATCCAGCCTTGCGGATCGATTTCGACATTGAGCGCGAGCGGGAAGACGGTCTTCGTGTCCTCCCGCCGCAGCGCGCCGTTGACCTCGCGAAGCCAGCGGCCGCGTCGCCCGCCAATGACCGGCACGGCCATGGGCTGTTCGACCGAAAGCGTCACGAAGGCGGCCCGTTCCCGTTCGGTGAGCCGGCCGCTCTCCCGCAGCCCCTCTTCCAGCATGCTGAGCGTGAAAGGATAACCGTCGATTGCCGTGTCGAGACCGTGCTGAATGGCGGCAAGGTCTCCCCTGCGCCCGGCGTCGACCACCAGCGGCAGGGTTGCCGCCATCGGCGCGAAGACGCCGCCGAAGCCGGCCGCCTCGCGCCCGTCGACAAGAACGCCGAGCAGCCCGGCTCGCGCCTCCGGCAAGTCCTGCAGGATGCGGGCAAGCCCGGCCGCCACCGTCACGCCCGCCGCCCGCATGGCCTCGACAAACCCGGCCTCGGCGCCTTCGGGCAGGATCGCGACGCGATGATCGACCGGATTGACCTCAGCCGCTTCATAGACCGGCCAGTCGCGGACCGCCGCGCAGCGATCGATCCAGGTCCGCCGTGCGGCCGCCCTGCGATCCCGCTCCCAACCGGCGCGCCAGGCAACGAGATGCGGAAAATCGGTCTCGCGCGGACGAACCATATCCGCGTCGCCCGATGCCGTCTCCATCACCGCGGTGAAATAGTCGTTCGCCTGCCCCGATACCATGATGTTGTGCGAGACGAAGGCAAGCCAGGACGCGCCATCTGGGAGATCCACCTGAACAACACGAAACAACGGCTCGCGGGTCACGTCGAAGGGCCGCCAGGATTCCTCGGCAATCGCCGCCTGCGCCTCCGCCTGGTCGCGAACGGCGCGGCGGACATGCGCCGGCCACCCCTTTCCCCGCCGCCACAGCCCGGCGTCGCCGTCCCATACGGCGGAGAGCGGGAAATGCTCGATGGCGAGACGCTCGAGTGCCGCCTGCAGGCGGTCGGCGTCGATCCCGTCATCGAAGGCGGCAACATAGGGCTGGTTCCAGGCGCCGCCGTCGCCCTGCTCCACCATGACCTTGAGCTTCGCCGCCTGGATCGGCAGCGGCGGCGCGCTGTCGGTCGCGACAGGCACGGCCGCCGGATCGCGCACCGGCCGGGTCGGACCGCGCGCCTCCACCAGGGCGGCAAGCCGCTTCGGCGTCGGATGGGCCCGAAACTCGGAATAGAGAAGACCGGCCCCGAAGCGGCGCCCGATCTCGCCCAGCAACCGCATCGCAAGCAGCGAATTGCCGCCGCCGAGGAAAAAGTCGGCATCCGCCGGCAAACCCGCATCCCCCAGCGCGGCGCGGAAGCGTGCGAGGATCCAGCCTTGCGTCGACCCGCCCTCCGGATCAGCGTCGGAGCTCGCCAGTGTGGCGGCGTCCGCGGCATCGCGCGCCTGCTTTGCGGCAAGGGCGCGCAAGGACCGCCGGTCGATCTTGTTGGCGGTCGTCAACGGAATGCGGTCGAGAACCAGCAGGCGCTGCGGCACGGCCACGGCCGGCAGATACCGGGCGATGTGGGCGCGAAACGCTTTCGGATCGAACGCCTCGGGATCGCGCGGTACAACCGCCATCAGCAGATGGTCGGCGAAGGGCTCGGTCCCGGGAAGAAAGGCGGCGGCATCGGCAAGGCCGGAATGACGGCGGGCGACGACCTCCACATCGCCGAGTTCAAGCCGCTGCGAGCGGATCTTCACCATCTCGTCCTGACGGCCGCTGACATGGATGGTGCCGTCGGCCAGAAGCATCGCCCGGTCGCCGGTGACATAGAGCCGGCTTCCGGCGTCCCCGTAGGGATCCGGCACGAAGCGCTCCGCCGTCCGCTCCGGCGCGCCGACATAACCTTCCGCCAGACACAATCCGCCGAAACAGAGTTCGCCATAGGTCCCGAAGGGAAGCGGCCGGCGGCGCCGATCAAGGATTCGGCAATAGGTGTTGGGCGCCGCAACACCGACGCTGACGGGACGGTCGGGATCGCGCAAATCGCCATAGGTGCAGGAGATCGTGCACTCCGTCGGGCCATAGACATTGACGAGCCGGCAGGAAGGCGCGACCGCTGCGCGCCAGGCGTCGACCGCATCGGGGCGCGCGGCCTCGCCGCTGAAAATGACCGTATGGACAGGGCGCAAGGCGGCCCGCGCCTCGCTCGTGTCAAGGCCGGCGGCAATGAAATGAAACCAGGCCGTCGGCAGGTCGAGGATGGTCACGCCCTGCTCGCGGATGCGGTCGAAGAAGCGGGCCGGAGATCCCATCATGGCGTCGTCGCGAATGACCAGCGCCGCGCCATGGGTCCAGGCATAGACGACCTCCTCGATATAGGCGTCGAAGCTTGGCGAGGCGAACTGCAGAACCCGGTCCTCCGGCCGGATATCGCTGACGAATTCGGCGAGCAGCGAATGGTTGCGCGCCGCCCGATGGGCCACGGCGACCCCCTTCGGCACGCCCGTCGAGCCGGAGGTGAAGTAGATCCAGGCGGTCCCGTCCGGATCGGCAAGGCTCGGGCCTGACAGCGGCCCTGCGTGGCGGTCGAGTGTCTCGGTGTCGAGGGCAAGCACAGGACCGTCGGCCGGCCAGGATGCGCCATCGGCCGCGACGATCAGCCGTGGCTCCGCCACCCCGGCGATCTGGCGGATCAGCGCCTCGGGCGCGGCCGGGTCGATCGGCACGAAGGCCGCGCCGCGACGCCAGATTGCAAGCATTGCGACAACGCAAACGATCGACGGCCCGGACAGAACCGCGACACGGTCGCCGGGTCCGACATCATGCGCGCGCATCAAGGCCTCCGCCCCCCCGACAAGGGTCAGAACCTCGCCCGCCGACAACGTCCGCTCGTCCCGGACAAGACCCGGCGCATCCGCCCGGGCGGAAAGATCCGCCTCGATGCCGTGCGACACGGTCAGAAACGGCGGCTGCGGCCGGACAGCCCCGGCGCCGGCGGCAAAGACACGCTCCGCCTCGCCATCAAGCAGGACAGGGCAATCCGCCAGCGCAAGCTCCGGCGAGCAGCACATCCAGTCGAGAACACGGCGCAACCGCTTGAGAAACAGGCGCAGCTCCGCGGCCGGAACCGCGGCCTCGCCAACGAGCCGGAGCGCGCCTTGCGCATCCTCCATCAGCGTCACGGAAAGCGGAAACTTGGCGAAGGGCGACGGACGGTGGCTGGCGGCAACCAGCCCTGCGCCGGACAGGTCCGGATCCTGCTCGTGGCTGAAGGTCGCAACGGCGGCCACATCCATGCCACGCTCGGCAAAGGCCGTAGCGAGCCGGGCAATGCCCGCGCGCGAGGCATCGATCCCGGCAGCCAGGGCCGGACCGGTCCCTGCAAGGTTTGCCGCGACCGTTGCCTCCTCGTCGATGCGCAGCGGCAGCACCGCCGTCTGCGTCATCAGGCCGACCGTCTCGAAGTCGGCTGCCTCTCGGCGCGCGCTGACAAAAGCACCGACCAGGCTGCGGTCGCGGTCGCCGAGCCGGCAGAGAAGCGTCGCGAAAGCCAGAAGCCCGATGCGAAAAAGCGTCGTGGTCTGCGCCCGCGCGAAGGCGACAATCCGCGCCCGGTCGTCCGCCGCAAGTGGCAGCGTCTCGACGACCAGCGGCCCCTCGGGCCTGTCGCAAAAGGGAGCCGGCGCCTGCTCCATGCCGCTTTCGAAGCCCGCATAGCAGCCATCTGCGCCAAAGGCCGCCCCCTGCCCGGCCTCGTCGGCCTCCGCGTCGCGAGAGGCAGCGTGCCTGCGCGCGATCCAGGCCCGGAAGGCGGGTGGCGCGGACGCATCTGCCGCATCGCCCGCCGCAAGCCGGCGGGCGAATTGACGGGCGAGGACGGCGAGCGACCAGCCGTCGCAAATCGCATGATGAAGCACGAGAACAAGCACGCTGCGGCCGTCGGGTGCCGCGACAAGCCGGGCGCGGAACAAGGGGCCGGTGTCCAAATCGAACGGATCGGCCATCAGCGTTGCGGCGACGGCATCCGTGTCACAGGTCCCGTCGTCGTCAACCGCCAGCGCGGCAAGCGCCTCCTCGACCCGGAGCGGATCGACCGGCGCGATCCGGAGTGCGCCGGCGCTCTCGCGCATCGTCAGCGCCAGTGCATCGCAGGACGCCAGAACGGCACGCACGGCACCGGCCACCTGTTCGCGCCCAAGCGCTGCGTCGAAGCTGAACAGAAAGGCTTCATTGTAGCGCGGGTGGCCCTGCGATCCCTGCTCGGCGAACCAGATGCCGACCTGTTCCGGCAGGGCCGGCAACTGGCTCCCCTCCTCTGCGCCCTCGATTGCAGTCGTCTCCGACCGGCCTGCCGCGCCAATCCGCTCGGCGAGAAAACACAGACGGTCATCGGCAAACAGGTCACCGAGTTCGAGCCGAACGCCGAACATCCGCGCGATGCCGCCCAGCAGGCGCATTGCATCGAGCGAGGTTGCCCCGGTTGCAAAAAACCGGTCCTCCGGGCCGCGCGGAGCAAGACCGGTGATCTCCTGCCAAAGCTGACCGACGCGGGCTTCAGCGTCGGTCAGCGGCCGCGTTCCCGACCAGTCGGGAAGCGGCCAGGCGGCAATCGCGGTTCGGTCGATCTTGCCATGGGCATTGAGCGGAAGACCCGGCGCGGTGGCATAGACATCGGGGCAGGCCGCGACCGGAAGCTTCTCCCGCAAGGCACGCCGCAGCGCGGCTTCGGGCAAGGTCCAGGCGGTCTCCGCAAGCCAGGCGACAAGCCGGGGCCGGGCCTCAACGCCACGGTCGACGACGCAGAGATCCGGCCGTCCGAGAAGTCCCGCAACCGCCTGCTCGATCTCTTCCACCGAAATGCGTTCGCCGCCGAACTTGGCATCGTTTTCCGCCCGACCGGAGAGAAAGATCCGCCCCGTCTCGGGATCGATCCGGCCGAGATCGCCGGTGCGATAGACCCGCGCGCCGCCGGAAAAAGCGGGCCGGACGAACCGCTCCGCCGTCGCCTCCGGCCGGTCGAGATAGCCAATGGCAAGCCCGGTCCCGCCGACATGGATCTCACCGGTCTCGCCCGGCCCGGCCAAACGGCCATCGGCCCGCACCACGTAAAATGCGGTATTGGCGATGGGAAAGCCGATGGCGCCATCCGGGGCCGCCCCCTGCGTCAGCGGCTCGACGCTGCGCACGCTGGACGCCTCGGTGATGCCGAAGGCGTTTATGAGGGCGCAGGTCTCGGGCACCTCTGGCACCGCGCGCAGCACATCGCCCCCGACGATCAGCAGCCGCAATCGGCTCCGGTGGGTGAAATCCGCCCGCCGCAGCATCCCGGCCCGCGCCGTCGCCAGAAAGGTAATTTCGATACGCGTTCGCTGGACCCAGCGGACAAAGGCCGGACTGTCGGCCAGATCGGCGTCGTCGGCGACATGGATTTCCGCGCCGGCGAGAAGCGCCGACCAGACCTCCCAGCGGCTGACGGCAAAGGCAGAGGACGCGGTCCATCCCGTTCGCGTTCCAGGCTCCAGCGCGAAGGCCCGCGCGGTCCAGGACGCTTCGTTGAGGATCCCGTCCTGGGCCGTGAGCACCCCCTTGGGCCGGCCGGTCGAGCCGGAGGTGAAATAGACCACTGCCGGGATGTCGGGATCATCTGAAATATGTTGCTCGCCGTCCGCCGCCGGCAAGGCGAAGGGCTCAAGCGCTTGGATCGCCCCCTCCAACGGATCGGCGCCCGGATCGGTTGCAAGGGTGAGGCGGGGCCTTGCCTCCTCATGCAGCATCCGCAGCCGGTCGCGCGGATGCGCCGGATCGAGCGGCACGGGGACGGCACCGGCAAACAGGCAGCCGATCTGCGCGGCGACAAGCGCCGCCGACCGGCCGCCGACAAGCGCGATCCGGTCCCCCGGAGCGATCCCCTTGTCGTGCAGATAGGCGGCCACGGCATGGCCGGCCCGGCGCAGATCGGCATAGGAGCGCGCACCCCCGGCATCGACCAGCGCGATGCCGGCGCCATGCAGGGCCAGGGTGGTGTCGAGCGCGGCGGCCAGCGATCGGCGCTCCACGGCCTGAACCGGACCGAACGCGGGATTGCCCGGCGAAACCTGCAAGCCGTCACGCATCCGCATGGGCCGGGCGCCTGCCGATACAGGCGATTCGGGAGGAGCCTGGACGCAGCGGCCCGAAGCTCGGTGCCGCGTCGGGATCGGTTCGCAGCCCCTCCATGCAGGCGATATCGACGAAGCCGGCGGCGTCCAGAAGTTCCGTCAGGCGTTGTCGCGAATAGATCCGCAGCCGCGTTGCAAAGACGCGCGGCGCCGCATCCGGCCCTTCCACCGTCACGACTTGATCAAGCGTGCCGGTTTCCCAGTCCAGCTCCCAGTCCAGCCGGTTCCGCTCGCGCACCGTGATCGACGGCCCGAGGGGATAGGCCTTGTCGGCCGGCCAGGAGCGCGCGGCCGCCCCTGCGTGGATCGTCTCCAGGATGAGCCATCCGCCGGGCCGCAGCGAGCGCCGGAAGGCCGTGAGTGCCGTGAGGTCCTGGGCCGGATCATCGAAAAACCCGAAGGCGGTATAGAGGCTCGCCACCACATCGAAGCTTTCATCGGGAAAGGGGGGACGCCGGATGTCGCCCTGCACGAGGGACGTTTCGGGGAGACCGCTCCGACGGGCGGCTCTCAGCATGTCGCCGGAGAAGTCGAGGCCGATCGCCTCCAGACCGCGGGCGAGAAACTGGCGCAGATGCCGCCCCTGTCCGCAGCCGGCATCGAGCAGTCTTGCGCCGGCGCCAATCTCAAGCAGCTCAAGGATGTCTCCGACCTGGGTCCTGTCGAGACTTTCGGAAAATTCGGTCGCATAGAGATCGAGATAGGCGTCGCCGAAGGCCGTTTTCCAGGCCTCGCCCTGCGCTTCGGCACCGCTCGGCCCCTCACTGGATCGCGCGTCGTCCGAACCCGCCATCGGCGCCTCCTTCATTCGGCATACTCCTGCAACACATACGTGCATTTCGACGAAAGCCAACGCGCGCCTGCGCTGCCGTCCGGCTCATGCAAGCCTCAGAAACTCTTCAAGAAATAACAATTAGTACTTGTTACGATACAAATATTCCCGCTTGACGTGCATATTTAGAGTACGTAATCTTACGTTGTTGTTGGCATGAGTCAACAACTTATAGACGCAATGAAGGAGTCCAACGATGAGCCACGAATATGAGGTCGAAATCGACGAAGTGACCCTCAGCGAGGCAGAAACCCTCGTGCGGATGCAGGACGGCGATGCCGGCAACGACGAAGACAGCCAGATCGCCGAAAAGTGGTGATCGCCCCTGTTGACGCGCGCGCCTGAAGGTCGCGCGTCGACACCCCGGCCGGAAGCGCGCCCGGTCGGGATTTACCGCCACTGCACTGCTGGACAGCAAGCTTCATGGTCTCCAGCCGACCGGCCATGCGACCGCAAGCCGGCAACACAGTTTTGACGACGGGAGCTCCTGCGTGATCATCACCTCCCTCGGCCATTCCTCTTTTCTTGTCGAAACCGACGGCGCGACGCTTGCCTTCGATCCCTGGCTGACGCCCCCGCCTCGACCGCTTCTGGCGCCGCAACCTTGTCAGCGAACGGCCTGCCTCTCTTCCGCGCATCGACGTGCTCGTCATCAGCCACCACCATTGCGATCACCTCCACGTGGACTCGCTCGCGGCCATCAACCGCGATGCGATCGTCATTCATCCCGACGCGGAGAAACTGCCGGTCCACAGCGGCGCGGGCATGGGCTACAAGGCGATCCCCTGGATCCTGCGCGAGTTGGGCTTTCAGCGGCTCGTTGCCGTCAAGCCGCTCCAGGAGGTGGGTTTCCGCGATCTGACGATCACCGCCCTGCCCTCCAAGGTGATGTTTCCGGAGTTCCTGTATCTGCTGGAAGCGCAAGGGACGCGTGCGATTTTCGGCGGCGATGCCATCTTGCATCCAAAGACCGAGGCCTACTTTCGCGACCGGGAGCCGTCGATCGACGTTGCCTTCATCCCGAGCCATTCCACGTCCCCCGCCGCGCCGCTGCTGGAACGCAAGCAGGCCGCCGATTACGGACTGTTCGAAAGACGCTGCCGCGACGCCTTCGACACCTACACCGATCTCTTCGGCGCGGAGCTCACCGTGCCCTCGTCCTTCGGCTGGCGGGTCGACGGCATCGATGCCGCGGACCGCTTCGCCTGGGTCAACCGCAAGATCTTCCCCTTCACGCCCCTTCAGGCGCATGAGGCGCTGCAGGAGCGCGGCAACCGCAGCCACCTGCCCGGCCCGGGCGATCGCTTCGTGCTTTCCGCCGGGCGCCCCGTCGAGATCCAGCCGGCCGGACACCACCGGGCGGACGAGGTGGCCGAAAGCTATGCGGACCTGGAACTCGATCCCGATGCCGCCATTCCGCAATTCCGGCCGGGGTCCTATGGTGAAGCCGCCTTCGAAGGCGACCCGGACGATCTCGTTCGCGCGGTTCTGGCCCGCCTCGTCGGCACCTATTACTGGAGCCGGCATTGCGCAAGCCCGCGCCCCGTCACCCTGCGGCTCAGCGACGGCAACGGGCTGGATGTCGACTACGCCCTCGACATCGCCGGCGGCTCATTCAGCACGCGTCCTGCAAAAGGACCTCCGGCCGGCGGCTACAGCTGGCTCCATCCCTCGACGCTGAAAGGCCTTTTCGACGCGGAAATCCTGTTTCCGAACGCCTTCGGACTGTGGGTCTCGAACGACAATCTGCTGACCGAGATCTTTCACCATCCGTCCTTCTTCGTGACCCATCTGAGGCGCCGGCACACCGCCGTGCCCCCGAGCATGTCACGCGATGAACCGGACAGTGCGCTGCCGGCAAAAAGGGAGATGTCCGCATGACGACCGCTACCATGACGCGAACGCCGCAAAAGACGTCCGACGGCGAAACGGCCGAGGCCTTTCACGCGCTCGATGACACGGCCTTCTGGGAACAGGTCGAGGCGGTGCGCGCGGAGCTTGAAGCTGCGTCCAGCCCGGAAGAGGGCATGGCGCGCCTGGAGGCGGCGATCAATCACCCGATCTGGCAGGTACGCGTCGTCGGTTGCGACATTGCCCATGCCTGGTCGCACTACCTGCCGGCGCGCGAGCTCCTTTGCGAGGCCACCCATGATGCGGTCGACGCGGTCGCCTTCCGTGCCATTCGCCACTGCGGCGCGCTGCGCGAACCGCGCGCCGTCTCGCATCTGGTGCGCATTTCCGGCTGGCCGAGCTATTTCACCCGCGAGGACTACAAGCGCAAGCCGGTCGGTATCGGCGCCTCGCTCACCAAACATGCCTTGACCACGATTTTCGACAGCACCGACCCGACGGAACTCAAGGCGCGCGAAAACGACTTTCTCGCCCCCTATCGCGCGCTTCTCGACCGCAAGCGGGCGCGCGAGCCCGATCTCTCCACAATGGTTCACATTCCGGAAGGCCCGGCCGTGACCGGTGTCGATTCCGTCGAGGATTTCCCGTTCTTCTACAAGGACTTCCTGCCCCGGCGCGAGGTCCATGTCGACGCCTTCTACATCGACCGCGATCCGGTCTCAAATGCCGACTATGCCGTCTTTCTCGACTACGCCCGCGCCCATCCCGACAAGGTCGGTCACCCGGACGCGCCCCCCAACAAGGACTATACGCCGTCCCACTGGCGCGACCCGCGCTTCGCCGATCCCGCCCTGCCGGTCACCGGCGTCGACTGGTACGATGCCTGGGCCTATGCCGACTGGGCCGGCAAGGCCCTGCCCGACGAAACGCAATGGGAAAAGGCGGCGCGCGGCCCCGACGGCCACGTCTATCCCTGGGGCGATACATTCGAGCCCGAAATGGCGAATTACGTCGAAACCTGTTTCGGCCGTCCGGTCGCGTCCATGGCCGACTGGGAAGACCTGCTGCGGACCTACAGCGACGAAACGCCCGCACGCACCGTCCAGCCGGCGACTGCCCGCAAAGGCTCCGAAAGCGTCTACGGCGTGCGCGGCCTGGCCGGCAACACCTGGGAATGGACCCGGACAAACTTCTACGACCACAAGGACATGGATCCCTTCTTCAAGGGACGCCATCCGCGCGAGTTCATGAACCGGCCGGCAGCCTTCGCCGTCATTCGCGGCGGCTGCTTCACCTCCCGCCCGGAAATGCTGCGCGGCTACTACCGCGGCAAGGACCTGCTCACCGACCGGCACTGCGAGATCGGCTTTCGCTGCGTCTGGCAGCCGCCGAAGACCTCATGAGCCGCCTGGAGGAGCGCAGCGGCGGCGCCGGGGGCAATCAACGGCGACCGCTGGTGATCGTCACCGGCCCGCTCGGCAGCGGCAAGACCTCGCTGCTGCGCGATGCCCTCGACCGCGCGGCCCCGGTCGATGTCGACATGGTGGTTGGCGACATCGGCGAGGAGAGCATCGATTCCGACCTCTTCGCCCGCGCCGGCTATATCAATGTGGGCATTTCCGGCGATTGCATGTGCTGCACCGGGCTTGAGGGCATGGTGGCAGCACTTGCCGACCTGTCGCGACCGGACCGTCCCTTTCGCGGCATCGTGGTCGAGGCGTCGGGTCTTGCCGAGACATCCGCACTGATCGGGGCGATCGCCGCAGACCCGCTGCTGTCGGCGCGTCTCGCCATTCGCAGGGTCCTGGCCTGCGCCGACCTCACCGCCTGGCGCGGCACCGGCATGCCGGAAGACATCCTGCACGACCAGATCCGCACGGCCGACACGCTTGCGCTCACCAAGACCGACCTTGCGGTCGGCACGGAGCGCGCCCGTTTCGAACGGCGGCTTGGCGATCTTAACCCCGCGGCCCGGATCATCGAACGCGACGATGCCGTCTGCGAGCTCTTCGCACCGGGCTGGCAAGACCGTGAGGCCTCGCTTCCCGATCCGGGCACGGCGCCCCACGGACATCGCCACACCGATATCGCCGCCTTTTCACTGCGCCATGACGGAAACATCACATCGGCGGTCATCGGTGAATGGCTCTTCGCCCTCTCCACCATCCTGGGGCAGGATCTCATCCGCCTGAAGGGGATCGCCGCCTGCCGCGATGCATCCGCCCCGGTCGCCTTTCACGTCGTCAACGGCGTGCTCTTTCCGCTCGAGCCGGTCACCGAAACGGACCGCCCGGCCGCGCCGCTGAGCGCCACCGTGATCGGGACGCAATCTCGACCCGGACGCGCTGCGCGGTGCGCTCGATCTGGCGCTGTCGCGCCACTCGGACCCCGGCACCGGGCTGCCGAGCATCGATGCCCTGTCACTCGCGTGACCCCTTGCAAACCCGGACAAGAGCGCATGGCCGACACCAAAGACACCCGCCCCGCAACCGACCCGGCCGACGGCCTTTTGCACGACCTGCCGCTTGCGGACATCCAGGAGGATGTGAATTTTCCGATCTTCGCGCCCGACGGCCTTGCGGGCTGGGACATCACCTGGACCTTGCGCAGGGAGCAACCGCCGGGCGGACGCGGCGACGGCAGCGGACATCGCGCCAATTGGGGCACGGCCAATCCCTGTTCCCTGCGTTTTGAGGCAAAGCGCGGCGACACGACCTTCCGGCTCAAGCAGTTTCTCTACGACTGGGGTCCGGCGGCCGGCGACCTGCCGTGCCTGTGGGGCTCTGCGGCTACGTCCTTCGACCTCCCCGGCGGCTACGTCGGCTGGCACGGCCGCGATTTCCAGGGGCGAGAGGGCGGCTATGCGCGGCTTTCCCGCACCTCCTGCGAACTGGCCGTGACAGAGGGCGAACTGGGCGCCGACGGCGCGGCCGACGTCTTCCGCTCCCTCGCCCGGGTCGACACCGTACGCGCCCGTGCCCTGCTGGCGACACCCTACGCAAGGCTCAGCTATTGGGCCCGCCATGCTTCCCGACCCGGTCAACGCGCCGATCGGCTTCCTGCGCTGGCGGCGCGACCGGCGCCCCCGGCGCACGACCTGGTTGACTGCTGGCGAGGCCGACGGCCTCGACATCGGCGTGGAGCTGCCGGCCGACACGGGCCTTGCGCTCGACAGCGTGATCGTCTTCGACTACCCGGCCCACCGGGAGTTCGAGTTCGTCTTCGACACAGGTCCCGACAAGGGTCACGAGCTGCGGGCGATCCTCTTCGACCACCCCGACGCCTACGACCGCCTGCGGCCATGGACGGAGGAAAAACACCCCTGCCGCACAGAGAGGCTCTCTGACGGCAGCCTGTTGTCCTTCGTGTCGGACACGCATGGCGCCTATACGGCGATCCGCGACCCGCAAGGCGCCGTTCCGCTCATGGTGCTCACCAGCGCCCGGACCGGCTGGAACCGGGCATGGATTGAAGATCTCCTGCCCCGGATCGCGGTCCGCGGTCTCGACGCAAGCGCCACAGCGCCGGACAGCATGCCCACGGGAGGGCGCGCACCGTGAACGACAGCCCGCCAAACACGACAGACATGTCAGACGTGACAGCCGCGACAGATACGACGGCGCTTGATCTCGCGGGACTGACCCACGACGGGGCGCAAGCCGGCCTTCGACGTGGTGGAATTCCTCAAGCGGCCGCTGGTTGCCCATCTCGCCACGTGGAAACCGGAGACGGCCTGCGATTCCCCGCTGTGGTTCCATCATGACGGGCGCGATCTCTGGTTCATCAGCGCCAACCGGGGCGACACGTTTCCCGACAAGGTGAGACAGGCCCCCAATGCCGCCGTCGGCATCGTCGACTTCGACAAGCCCACCGGGCGCTTCCTGCATCTTGGCTTTCGCGGCATTGCCCGGCCTCACCCCTGGGACGCCGACACCGCGATCGCGCTCCTGTCCAAATATCTCGGGTCCAACCGCGCCGGCTGGGATCCCCGTTTCGCCGACGCACCGGAGTCCCGGACCAACGTCTTCGTGCGCTTCACCCCGCGCAGCTTCGTCGCGCGCGATCAGTCCTTCCTGGTCGGCGGCTGAGCGAGGAGCCTCAGCACCGCAAAGGCCAAGGATGCGCGGGCTAGATGGAAGCTCGCGGGGGAAAACCAGACCAAAAGGTGAATGAGATCGAAAACACGCACCTGCACCCAACGCCATCGCGCATCGGGGCGAGCATCTCGAAAGCAGGTGCCCGACCTGAGAGATAGGTGACAGAACGTTCCGGACACATAGGTAACACTTTCCGCTTTTTCGGGAGGTGTCGATGCCGTGGCAAGAGGTGTCCAAAGTGGAGGAACGTCTTCGTTTCGTCGCCCGTCTTCTTGATGGAGAAGGCATGAGTGGGGTGTGTCGCGATTTCGGCATTTCCCGCAAGACCGGCTACAAGATCTGGAACCGTTATCGGCGGGACGGGATGGATGCCTTGTGCGACCGGACCCGCCGTCCGGTGCGCTACGCCAACCAGCTGCCGGAGCAGGTTGAGCGCCTGATCGTCGCCACGCGGCAGGACAAGCCCCACTGGGGTGCGCGCAAGATCCGGGAGGTGCTCGTGCGCAAGCTGGCCGGCGATGTGCGCATTCCGGCGCAAAGCACGGTGCATGCGGTTCTGGACCGGCACGGCCTTGTCAGCAGAGCCCGCAAGAGGCGGCGCGCCAACAAGGCTGCGGGCACGCCTCTTTCGGCCGGTCTTGCCCCAAACGATCTTTGGGCCGCGGATTTCAAGGGCGAATTCAAGCTGGGCAACCGGCTCTACTGTTACCCTTTGACGGTCACCGATCATGCGTCCCGCTATCTTCTGAGCTGCGAGGCCTTTGACTCAACGAAGGAAAGGCCGGTCCTGGACGCCTTTCTCGCCCTGTTCAAAGAGCGCGGATTGCCCTGTGCGATCCGGACGGACAACGGCTTGCCGTTCGCCTCGCCGAACGGGCTCTACAATCTGTCGAAACTCTCGGTGTGGTGGCTGCGCCTGGGCATCGGGATCGAGCGCATCAAGCCAGGTCATCCCCAGCAGAACGGCCGTCACGAGCGCATGCATCTGACCCTCAAGAAGGAGGCCACGCGGCCTCCCGGCATGACCAGCCTGCAGCAGCAGGCCAAATTCGATGCTTTCGTGAGGGAGTTCAATGACGAACGGCCCCATGAAGCGCTCGCCATGAAGACGCCCGCGGAAGTCTACACAGCATCATCGAGGCAATATCGGGGACTGCCGGACCTGGACTACCCCTTTCCATGACAGGGACGCCCTGGTCACCGCCTGCGGGCGGATCTGCATGCATCGCAAGAAGATCAACGTCTCGACCGTGCTGGCCGGTCAGAAGCTCGGGATCAAGGAAGTGGAGGATGGAATTTGGCTGATCAGCTTCATGAGCTATGATCTGGGATACATCGACCTGGAGCAGAGAACACTACAAACAATCGACAACCCGTTCGGCACGAGGTTGTAACCTGGCCTGCTGCCGGTTTCGTGGACACCCAGATAAGGTGTTTTTGACGAAGCCGGAGTTT
>VCJN01001907.1:0-31025 GCA_006384855.1 Tetraselmis striata
AAGACTGATATGGGGCATACCTGGCGCTTTGCACCCAACAACCATAACGAGGACGATGATCTGAACAACCTTCACGCCGCCAACGGCTATCTTCCGTAACCGAGTGCGCGAGTACGCTGCGTTGGCCGGCGTGATCACCCGGCGCGGCAGAGTAATTTTTGAACCGTGGGCGGGACACGGCGGCACCGCTGAGGCCTTGCGGCCATGCGGCGCGACTGTACTCAACAATGACTTCAACCCGATGTACTAGACCGAGATGTGCGAGGGCGCGTTGGAGCCCTTTGTGTACCAGTGCGCTCGCGATGTAACCTGCGGCGACCATGCCGACGACGACAACAGAATCGCGGGAGGATGCCCTTTTCATTGAGGTGACCTCCCCGTGGTTTCGGCTGCTTGACATGGCGCTGCCAATTATTGCACCGTGCGCGGACATCCTTTTCGTGCAAGTGCCCATGTTCTATAACATCGCGCATGGACCATCCCCGCGCATGCGGTGGCTGCGGCATCTTGGCGATTGTGGGTGGCTCCGCATTATTGCCGGCGACATGCCGCGCAACCGCGCGCGCGCACCACGCGCCGATAAACTTTGTCGCCGGCGATCTTCTGCGACAGAGAGCTGCGACAGCGAGAACTGCGAGGTAGCCGAGTGGCGTCACTCGTCCGTGTCGTCGATTCACTCCACTACACCGAAAAGGGCGCTAGCGACCATCGTCACTGAGCGCGCCGAGTGGCGCCCAACGGCCGTTCACCTTTCTGGCGACCAACCGTCTGAGGGGGGGGGGGAGGGGGGGGGGCGTGGGCTTGGGCTTGGGCTTGGGACGCCCATTGAGCTGGTGACAACGCCCGCAGCATTTGTCATATCCGCGGGCGCACGATGAATGGAATAGCCAAGACTTACTTGATCGTCTAGGATCGCACGCGGTCACATGCGTGCTTGTGGGACGGTCGCACGCGTGCTGCTCCACCGTTGCATCGTATGTGAGCGCTACTGGCAATGCTCGTTAATTTTCACACATTCGACGCGGTACCGGCGTTAAGTACTGTAGGAACGGTTGAGGGTCGCGACAAGTGCTGCATAAAGTACTGCACTGCGCGGCGGTGACATGCGGCGAGAAGCTCTACTACCACTGGTATTCATCCCCCTGAGTACGGGCAAGACCGGCAACGCTGGTCTGAATTAAAGCCGTGTGGACGTTTGAGAAGTACATAAAGTGACTTAGGTTCGCGCTCAGTCACTATGGGCCGCCCATTGAGCTGGTGACAACGCGCCACGCTGGAATGCGGACATGCCACGGTTGTACGCGTACGAGTACATGTAGCTAACATCCAAACTAGGATATTAACTAAGCGGCGCTTCGCGCCGGGGATTTGTGGAGGTGCCCCTACCTCTTGGGTTGAGCCTGGTGCGGGATGCGGGCCGCTTTTAGCCGGGTTGTAGTGTCGATCTTGTAATACTGTTGTTTCCGGGTAATGCTCCTTTTAGCGTTAGATTTGTCAGCAATTTATTTTTAAAGAGAAGTATTATTTTGTAATATTGTAAAACAGATTAAATCTGCAAGCCGCGTAAAAGCGGGCCGCTGACTACTGGTGTGCATTACAAAAAGGCCAGTACCCAACCCACCGCTAAAAGCTGTACTACCCCAAAAAACTAAAAAAAAAAGCAGCACGAAGGATTACAAGATCAGCAATACAGTACAAGCCGCCTACAGGCGGCCCGCATCCCGCACGAGGCCGCGCAGGTCGGGCCGGTCGTCAGGTCTACGGGGCGGTCGCCGTGCCCGCCGCCTGTACCGGCACCGGACGCCGGGCGCCGTCGCTGGACCGTCGCCCGTCCGTCGACGGACGCCGGGCCCCGGGTCGGCGGACTGCCCCCGCACCGCGGCGACCCCATTTTACAGCATCATTTTACAGCATACACTAGCCTAGGAATACCGCATAGTCGCTGTATGAATAAAAAGGGCACGTCTCGCTTGCTGATTCAGCAGTAAAAACGCGCTGCGGTACCGCGTTATTTTGGCGTTTTAGACGAATATATATACTAAGCGGCGCTTCGCGCCGGGGATCTGTGGAGGTGCCCCTACCTCTTGGGTTGAGCGTGGTGCGGGATGCGGGCCGCTTTTAGCCGGCTTGCAGTGTTGATCTTGTAATACTGTTGTTTCCGGGTAATAATGCTTTTAGCGTTAGATTTGTCAGTAATTTATTTTATAAAAGAGATTAAATCTGCAAGCCGCGTAAAAGCGGGCCGCTGACTACTGGTGTGCATTACAAAAAGGCCGGTACCCAACCCACCGCTAAAAGTTGTATTACCAAAAAAAAAAAAAAAACAGCACTGCAAGATCAGCAATACAGTACAAGCCGCCTACAGGCGGCCCGCATCCCGCACGAGGCCGCGCAGGTCGGGCCGGTCGTCAGGTCTACGGGGCGGGCACGGCGCGAATCGCCACGCTCGCCGCCTGTACCGGCACCGGACGCCGGACGCCGTCGTTCGACCGACGCCCGTCCGTCGACGGACGCCGGGCCCCGGGTCGGCGGACTGCCCCCGCACCGCGGCGACCCCTTTTTACAGCATCATTTTACAGCAAATATATTCTCTGAATAGTCTCGCTTGCTGATTCAGCAGTAAAAACGCGCTGCGGTACCGCGTTATTTTGGCGTTTTAGACGAATATATGACTTGCCTGGGCTAGAATACACGCGCATCCATTTAGAATCTTGCCGTACACGGACCAGTGCCTAGAAATCAAACGAGCAAAGATCGAACGTATGACGGTTCATTCAAAAAGGCGCAGCACAGGAGGACGGACGGAGGACGGACGCCTAAAAATCCGTGATAAAACCGTATTGCAACCGGTATCGATTCTCTCGTATTCCAGGCGATTTCGGACGCGGCTCTCCTTTTCCTCCGCTCAACCCAAGAGGTAGGGGAATGACGTGCCTGGGCTAGAATACACGCGCATCCATTCAGAACCTTAACGTACACGTACCAGTACCGTGAAATCAAACGAGCGAACACCGAACGTATGACGGTTCATGCACGAAGCGCGTATGGCGGAGGACGGACGGATGACGGAGGGACGGAGGACGGACGGAGGGCGCCTAGAAATCCGTGATAAAACCGTATTGCAAACGGTATCGATTCTCTCGTATTCCAGGAGATTTCGGACGCGGCTCTCCTTTTCCTCCGCTCAACCCAAGAGGTAGGGGAAAGAGGTAGGGGAATTAACGGTACCGGTACCGGTGACGGAATAGCCCGGTACAATTTTCATTACATAAGGGCTTTCACAAAAGCGCACTACAAAAGGAACTAACAGCAACTATGAAAGGTTGCCAGCAAAAGAGAGACATAAGCCTGAAACCAAGGTCGAGCAGGAGGACAGGGAGCCAAGAAACAAGAAGGAGCCAAGGGAACCACGAAGTCACTTAGCTGCCAGGAACCAAAGGGACCCCCCGCCCCGGGGTAGGCTATCAGCCGCGGCGAGGACGCTTGAAGCCAATGACCCGGGTCATAGCAACACAAGCCGACGAGCGACGCGACGCAGGCGCAGGAGCACCATAGCCCGGTACAATTAAACCTCTTTAAACTACTTCCATGAGCAGGCAGGTAGGCACTGGGCAGAGGGATGCACAGCCAGTTTTGCCAAAGGACCAGTGTCGGTGAATTACATTGGCGCTGAGGCCTGGCAAGACAACCAGGATGGGAGTGGAGGGTGGGTGTTGCGCAAGCAACAGCAAAAGGGATGGACTGTGCCGAGTCCGTGTCCCGCCTAAATAGCCAGTGTTGTTGAAGGGTCTAGAGCTGCTGCCACCAACCCTCCGGTGCCGGGGATGCCGGCGGCCGATGTACGAATCGGCGCAGGAAGATTCCGGAAATTTCCGGAGCATCGTGGCGCCGATTGCACACGTCCGACTAGGGCTGGCACCGCTATAGGATTGGGGCATCACTCCGTTGTCGTTTTCTAACCTCAGTTAATACTTAACAACGAATATATTACCACTAAGCGGCGCTTCGCGCCGGGGATTTGTGGAGGTGCCCCTACCTCTTGGGTTGAGCCTGGTGCGGGATGCGGGCCGCTTTTAGCCGGGTTGTAGTGTCGATCTTGTGACACTATTGTTTCCGGGTAATACTGCTTTTAGCGTTATAGATTTGTCAGCAATTTATTTTTAAAGAGAAGTATTATTTTTTGTAAATAAAACAGATTAAATCTGCAAGCCGCGTAAAAGCGGGCCGCTGACTATTGGTGTGCATTACAAAAAGGCCAGTACCCAACCCACCGCTAAAAGCTGTACTACCCCAAAAAACTAAAAAAAAAAGCAGCACGAAGGATTACAAGATCAGCAATACAGTACAAGCCGCCTACAGGCGGCCCGCATCCCGCACGAGGCCGCGCAGGTCGGGCCGGTCGTCAGGTCTACGGGGCGGTCGCCGTGCCCGCCGCCTGTACCGGCACCGGACGCCGGGCGCCGTCGCTGGACCGTCGCCCGTCCGTCGACGGACGCCGGGCCCCGGGTCGGCGGACTGCCCCCGCACCGCGGCGACCCCATTTTACAGCATCATTTTACAGCATACACTAGCCTAGGAATACCGCATAGTCGCTGTATGAATAAAAAGGGCACGTCTCGCTTGCTGATTCAGCAGTAAAAACGCGCTGCGGTACCGCGTTATTTTGGCGTTTTAGACGAAGACGAATATATATACTAAGCGGCGCTTCGCGCCGGGGATCTGTGGAGGTGCCCCTACCTCTTGGGTTGAGCGTGGTGCGGGATGCGGGCCGCTTTTAGCCGGCTTGCAGTGTTGATCTTGTAATACTGTTGTTTCCGGGTAATAATGCTTTTAGCGTTAGATTTGTCAGTAATTTATTTTATAAAAGAGATTAAATCTGCAAGCCGCGTAAAAGCGGGCCGCTGACTACTGGTGTGCATTACAAAAAGGCCGGTACCCAACCCACCGCTAAAAGTTGTATTACCAAAAAAAAAAAAAAACAGCACTGCAAGATCAGCAATACAGTACAAGCCGCCTACAGGCGGCCCGCATCCCGCACGAGGCCGCGCAGGTCGGGCCGGTCGTCAGGTCTACGGGGCGGGCACGGCGCGAATCGCCACGCCCGCCGCCTGTACCGGCACCGGACGCCGGACGCCGTCGTTCGACCGACGCCCGTCCGTCGACGGACGCCGGGCCCCGGGTCGGCGGACTGCCCCCGCACCGCGGCGACCCCTTTTTACAGCATCATTTTACAGCAAATATATTCTCTGAATAGTCTCGCTTGCTGATTCAGCAGTAAAAACGCGCTGCGGTACCGCGTTATTTTGGCGTTTTAGACGAATATATGACGTGCCTGGGCTAGAATACACGCGCATCCATTTAGAATCTTGCCGTACACGGACCAGTGCCTAGAAATCAAACGAGCAAAGATCGAACGTATGACGGTTCATTCAAAAAGGCGCAGCACAGGAGGACGGACGGAGGACGGACGCCTAAAAATCCGTGATAAAACCGTATTGCAACCGGTATCGATTCTCTCGTATTCCAGGCGATTTCGGACGCGGCTCTCCTTTTCCTCCGCTCAACCCAAGAGGTAGGGGAATGACGTGCCTGGGCTAGAATACACGCGCATCCATTCAGAACCTTAACGTACACGTACCAGTACCGTGAAATCAAACGAGCGAACACCGAACGTATGACGGTTCATGCACGAAGCGCGTATGGCGGAGGACGGACGGATGACGGAGGGACGGAGGACGGACGGAGGGCGCCTAGAAATCCGTGATAAAACCGTATTGCAAACGGTATCGATTCTCTCGTATTCCAGGAGATTTCGGACGCGGCTCTCCTTTTCCTCCGCTCAACCCAAGAGGTAGGGGAAAGAGGTAGGGGAATTAACGGTACCGGTACCGGTGACGGAATAGCCCGGTACAATTTTCATTACATAAGGGCTTTCACAAAAGCGCACTACAAAAGGAACTAACAGCAACTATGAAAGGTTGCCAGCAAAAGAGAGACATAAGCCTGAAACCAAGGTCGAGCAGGAGGACAGGGAGCCAAGAAACAAGAAGGAGCCAAGGGAACCACGAAGTCACTTAGCTGCCAGGAACCAAAGGGACCCCCCGCCCCGGGGTAGGCTATCAGCCGCGGCGAGGACGCTTGAAGCCAATGACCCGGGTCATAGCAACACAAGCCGACGAGCGACGCGACGCAGGCGCAGGAGCACCATAGCCCGGTACAATTAAACCTCTTTAAACTACTTCCATGAGCAGGCAGGTAGGCACTGGGCAGAGGGATGCACAGCCAGTTTTGCCAAAGGACCAGTGTCGGTGAATTACATTGGCGCTGAGGCCTGGCAAGACAACCAGGATGGGAGTGGAGGGTGGGTGTTGCGCAAGCAACAGCAAAAGGGATGGACTGTGCCGAGTCCGTGTCCCGCCTAAATAGCCAGTGTTGTTGAAGGGTCTAGAGCTGCTGCCACCAACCCTCCGGTGCCGGGGATGCCGGCGGCCGATGTACGAATCGGCGCAGGAAGATTCCGGAAATTTCCGGAGCATCGTGGCGCCGATTGCACACGTCCGACTAGGGCTGGCACCGCTATAGGATTGGGGCATCACTCCGTTGTCGTTTTCTAACCTCAGTTAATACTTAACAACGAATATATTACCACTAAGCGGCGCTTCGCGCCGGGGATTTGTGGAGGTGCCCCTACCTCTTGGGTTGAGCCTGGTGCGGGATGCGGGCCGCTTTTAGCCGGGTTGTAGTGTCGATCTTGTGACACTATTGTTTCCGGGTAATACTGCTTTTAGCGTTATAGATTTGTCAGCAATTTATTTTTAAAGAGAAGTATTATTTTTTGTAAATAAAACAGATCAAATCTGCAAGCCGCGTAAAAGCGGGCCGCTGACTATTGGTGTGCATTACAAAAAGGCCAGTACCCAACCCACCGCTAAAAGTTGTACCCCCCCCCCTCCCCAAAAAAAGCAGCACTACAAGATCAGCAATACAGTACAAGCCGCCTACAGGCGGCCCGCATCCCGCACGAGGCCGCGCAGGTCGGGCCGGTCGTCATGTCTACGGGGCGGGCACGGCGCGAATCGCCATGCCCGCCGCCTGTACCGGCACCGGACGCCGGACGCCGTCGCTGGACCGTCGCCCGTCCGTCGACGGACGCCGGGCCCCGGGTCGGCGGACTGCCCCCGCACCGCGGCGACCCCATTTTACAGCTTCATTTTACAGCATACACTAGCCTCGGACTACCGCCTAGTCGCTGTATAAATAAAAAGGGCACGTCTCGCTTGCTGATTCAGCAGTAAAAACGCGCTGCGGTACCGCGTTTTATTTTGGCGTTTTTGACGGATATATGACTTGCCTGGGCTAGAATATACGCGCACCCATTCAGAACCTTAACGTACACGTACCAGTACCGTGAAATCAAACGAGCGAACACCGAACGTATGACGGTTCATGCACGAAGCGCGTATGGCGGAGGACGGACGGAGGACGGAGGGACGGAGGACGGACGGAGGACGCCTAGAAATCCGTGATAAAACCGTATTGCGACCGGTATCGATTCTCTCGTATTTCAGGACGATTTCCTCCGCTCAACCCACAAAGCGGCGCTTCGCGCCGGGGATTTGTGGAGGTGCCCCTACCTCTTGGGTTGAGCCTGGTGCGGGATGAGGGCCGCTTTTAGCCGGCTTGTAGTGTTGATCTTGTAATACTGTGTTTTTTCGGGTCATACTGCTTTTAGCGTTAGATTTGTCAGTTATTTATTTTTTAAGAGACGTATTAACTAAGCGGCGCTTCGCGCCGGGGATTTGTGGAGGTGCCCCTACCTCTTGGGTTGAGCCTAGTGCTGGATGCGGGCCGCTTTTAGCCGGCTTGTAGTGTTGATCTAGTAATACTGTTGTTTCCGGGTAATACTGCTTTTAGCGTTAGATTTGTCAGTAATTCATTTCTAAGAGACGTTATTAATTTGAATGTTAAATAATTTGAGATTAACACTACAGATGGTTAGACGTTGACATTAGTACTAATGTCACAATTTCTAGCCCAGACATGAGCAGTACGTGGTTAGACGTTATTAATTTAAGAGAAGTATTAATTTGTAAAACAGATGAAGTCTGCAAGCCGCGTAAAAGCAAGCCGCTGACTACTGGTGTGCATTACAAAAAGGCCAGTACCCAACCCACCGCGCTAAAAGTTGTATTAATACCCCCCCCAAAAAAGCAGCACTACAAGATCAGTAATACGGTACAAGCCGCCTACAGGCGGCCCGCATCCCGCACGAGGCCGCGCAGGTCGGGCCGGTCGTCAGGTCTACGGGGCGGGCACAGCGCGAATCGCCGTGCCCGCCGCCTGTACCGGCACCGGACGCCGGACGCCGTCGCTGGACCATCGCCCGTCCGTCGACGGACGCCGGGCCCCGGGTCGGCGGACTGCCCCCGCACCGCGGCGACCCCATTTTACAGCTTCATTTTACAGCATACACTAGCCTAGGACTACCGCATAGTCGCTGTATAAATAAAAAGGGCACGTCTCGCTTGCTGATTCAGCAGTAAAAACGCGCTGCGGTACCGCGTTATTTTGGCGTTTTAGACGAATATATGACTTGCCTGGGCTAGAATATACGCGCATCCATTCAGAACCTTAACGTACACGTACCAGTACCGTGAAATCAAACGAGCAAACACCGAACGTATAACGGTTCATACGCGAAAGGCGTATGACGAAGGACTGAGAACGGAGGACGTCTAGAAATCCGTCATGAAACCGTATTGCAAACGGTATCGATTCTCTCGTATTCCAGGCGATTTCGGACGCGGCCCTCCTTTTCCTCCGCTCAACCCAAGAGGTAGGGGAATTTGTAAAACAGAATAAATCTGCAAGCCGCGTAAAAGCGGGCCGCTGACTATTGGTGTGCATTACAAAAAGGCCAGTACCCAACCCACCGCTAAAAGTTGATATTAATACCCCCCCCCCCAAAAAGGCAGCACTACAAGCTCAACAATACAGTACAAGCCGCCTACAGGCGGCCCGCATCCCGCACGAGGCCGCGCAGGTCGGGCCGGTCGTCAGGTCTACGTGGCGGGCACGGCGCGAATCGCCGTGCCCGCCGCCTGTACCGGCACCGGACGCCGGACGCCGTCGTTCGACTGTCGCCCGTCCGTCGACGGACGCCGGGCCCCGGGTCGGCGGACTGCCCCCGCACCGCGGCGACCCCATTTTACAGCATCATGTTACAGCATACACTAGCCTAGGACTACCGCATAGTCGCTGTATAAATAAAAAAGGGCACGTCTCGCTTGCTGATTCAGCAGTAAAAACGCGCTGCGGTACCTGCGCTGCGCTGCGTTTTAGACGAATATATGACGTGCCTGGGCTAGAATATACGCGCATCCATTCAGAACCTTACCGTCCTCGTACCAGTACCGTGAAATCGAACGAGCGAACACCGAACGTATGACGGCTCATGCACGAAGCGCGTATGGCGGAGGACGGACGGACGGAGGACGGACGGAGGACGGACGGAGGACGCCTAAAAATCCGTCATAAACCCGTATTGCTACCGGTATCGATTCTCTCATATTCCAGGAGATTTCGGACGCGGCTCTCCTTTTCCTCCGCTCAACCCAAGAGGTAGGGGAAAGAGGTAGGGGAACTATGACCAATAAACGTTTCCTTTCACGACCCGAGAAGCATTTATTCCCGAGCCGGACACTAAACCGCGCGGTGCGCGCTAATAATGTACCCCGGTCCTTGCCCTCCCTGCGCCCCTCGCGGGGCGCGTACAACCTATAGAGTCCCACCCGCACGGGTAGGGCTTGCAAGGCCACGTATGCGATGCAAAGATATCGCGGTGCAACGATATATCGTTTTTAATATTCGACATTGACAGAGTATAAGGCAATATAAGTCCCATGTGTTATAAGAAAGCGCTTTTGCCATGAGCTTTCCAACGCGACCTTGTACGTCTCAATCCAACACCGTTTCACGAAGATATGCCTACCCTTTTGGCACACCTCCCATAACTGCAATTGCACCATTTTTCAAAAAAGGACGGCCCTCATATTCATGGGACTGGGACATGATTCGAGCGTAAACGGTATAGGCTGGGACGCTGTGAATTGTCCCGGGTTTTTGGTACAAAATTCGAGCATTAAACCTTGTGCTAGACCCTATGCATATTATTTGGGTTTCTACTATTTCGCGTATACTTGCATAAAGTACATGCGCACCTGACGGCGGCGGGTCGGGGCCGGGGCACATGTAGTCGTCACTTTAATAAGTCGGCTAGCGCAGAGTTCGGGCAGTTGTATGCCTCCCCCACCTAGTCCAGCCGATCTTGCTCAAACATGATCGATCCCATTGGAGGAGAGTATGGCGGCGGGGGCAGCATGGGCGTTGCTTTGCATGCTATGGACAATCTAGCCGCTGCAATGGAGCGGGCGAAGGTCGTCATTGTCGCGAATGAGGAGACGTGCGGTAGGTAGGAAAGAGGTTGTCGCGCTGACAATAAGTTATATCGGGTACGTGGTCGGGCATCCCACCTCCTCGCGTAGTGCAGCCTCGTTCGACCATGCGCCTCTAGGAGAGTCGTTCATGGGGGCTCTCATGCAGCCCCGCGCATCTGTAGCCAAAGTAGTGGCGTCGAAAGTGGCTGCCGAAGGCAGCCACGGTCAGCAAGGAAGCGTGCCACTGGACCAGCGAATCGTTAGAGGGTATGGGGGCCGTCTAAGACCCCGGCGAAGGAGCAGCCAGCAGCACATGCTATCGGGCACTTGTTTCCTGCCGAAGACGGCCTAACCGAATATGCCAACTACGAAGCTCTTAAGGCGGAAATATCTAGCCTTCCGACTAAATGGTGGTACCCGCATACCTCAAGGGACACGAAGGTGCGCCCCCCCCCCCCCCCCCCTATCCGCCCGCCCGCCTTCCTACACACTGTAGCCTTCCCGCTTTGCAATCAGCGGACTGGAAAACAACGTAAGGTGTGCTAGTAGTGCCGGCAGCATGTAGCGTGTCCGGCTCGCTCGCGGGCGGCTGTCAACAATGGTATGAGCAAGTAGGAGTTGTACATCGACAACGACATTCACACACATGCGCATCTCGACATCTACATACACGCGCGCCGCAGCACCAGCAACTGCTGAGCACGAAAGCTGGGCATGCCGAGCTCTCGCGGGATTGGAGGACTGTGCCATAGCATATATCCGAGGTGTAGTCTTATGTCGCGCAACGAGCTTGACATGCCTCAAGGGAAAGAAGGACTGCGCGGCCTTTGACGGCATCGACTCATGCGCAGTCGACGTAGTCACAATAGGGCCCTGTGTGGCAGCAAGCACTGCTTAAATTGAAACCGGCTCTCGCGCGATGCTGGGGTTACCGGCCGTCAACCGCATCTCAACTTGGATAGGCTCAGCCAAGGGGCGATTGCGTGCGCCTTTCTGCCCCCAACGCGGAGGAGGAAGCATGCTTCCTTTCAGAGTTTAGGATCCAAGAGGCGCATGCGAGTGGGACGAAGGCACAGAAGTCGACACCGCCGAGGCATGCATTTCAGCCGCCACGCTAGACGGTTGCCCATGAAGGCTCCACGCCGGCGGCTCCTTGCTGGCCTGACACGTATTACGCTAAAAGTCGGCCTCGGCGTTGGCGTCGGCTGTAGTCGTGAGATGACGCTGCTTCCGAGCAAGCACGAATGCCGGTTTATGCTTGAACGGCTGCCTTTCGCCACCCTTAGTAATGCCCTAGCAAAGTGCCCATATTTCAGCAGCGGCTTTTAAAACATAGGGCGCTGACGTACAACAGAAACGCCCTTCCGCTTGGTTCGTTTTGGCGAGCAGCCCAGCATCCTTGCTTTGTTGGCGCCGCGTCGGAGGCGCCGAGCATATGCCTTATTAGAGGAGATGGTTCATGTGCCACATGGTGACAAGACTAGTAAGCCGGAAACATACAAAGGCGCACAATAGCATTATATCGCAGCAAGGCCGCCAACCTTGGCGGCTGGCGGCGCCTCTTTCGAGGTCGGCTGGAACTCGGCCGCACCGGGGGCAGGGGGTGTGGGTCGCTCGTGCCAGCTTTTGCAGTCGGAGGTTGTGGGCAGTCGAACATGCGATGGCGACATAATTAGCAAGCCGAAAACTAAATAGCCCAACATAGCCTTACATCGCAACAAGGCCACCCACTACCTTGGCGACGTGCGGCGCCTCTTTTGAGGCCGGCTGCGACTCGTCGGCAGCGGGGCGAGGGGGTGCGTTGCTCGTGCGAGCTTTTGCAGTCAGGGGCTGTGGGTCGAATAACGTGCGATGGCGAAATAATTAGCAAGCCGTACAGATATAAAACTATAAGATATCCTTACATCGCAGCGAGGCCACCAACCTTGGCGACTGGCGGCACCTCTTTCAAGGCCGGCTGCAACTCGTCAATACCAAGGGTAGGGGTGGAGTCGCGTGTGCCGGCTAGTGTTGTAGCAATTCGGGGCGGTGGGCCCTAGATGCGATGGCGAAACTATTTAGCAAGCCGTAAAATTTTTATTAAGTCACACATTAGCACGGTGTCGCAGCAAGGCCACCAACCTTGGCGACCGGCGGCGCCTTTGGCAAGGCCCGTGGGTCGACGGCCGAGGTGCGTTGAGCATGTGCCTGGGCGCCGTTTTGTGCTATTCTAGTCGGAGATGGGTCCGGCAAGCGATGGCGACCGGATTAACAAGCGATATAATGTCGTATATGACGTACGTGGGACTCACGGCAGTCAGGCGATGGCTGCTATATGTAAAGCGCCAAAAATGGGAGCATGTGGTGATCGCGGGAGGGATACCGTGGCTCGACCTCCTCCATCTCCACCCTTAGGCGCGCCCTTCCCCGGTGGCAACTTTACGACTTCCCGCGCGCCTGCCGAGGGCAGAAAGGACCCCTGCGAACACCGCGCCAAGCTCAGAAACGGGTCTCATGGGTGTGTTTACTCGCAATTGAGTTGCATCGCTGGGCTGGACACGCCTCAATGGCACCCTTCGGTCGAATTGCACATCTTGCCATGCATGCACCAACAACAGCCTAATTTAATCGTGCTACGAGGATGCATGTGATGGTGTTTTCGTCCCTTCCTAGCTGGCCTCCCCTTTCGCGGCAGCCCCGTCTGTAGTTGTATCTGTCCGTCTCAGTCCGGCGTGTTTGCGACTCATCGCACCCACCATTTCCACCTTGCTGTCCTTGCCGTGCCCGCCGTCACCGCTAGATGGGTCGCCATGTGCCGGGCTTCGTCTGTCGCGCCCCTACCTCTACGCCGGGGCTAGAATCATGTGGGTTCGTTTCTCTGTATACATGCCTGCCACGCCCCGGCTTTGGGTTATGGGCAGTCTTGTGGTGGCGGATGAGAGGTTGGACTGGCCGGCATCCCCACTCGCGTGCGCAAGATGGCAGTTGGCGGCTGCGCAGTCGCAAGCAAGTATATCAGTACTTTGCGCTGTATTCATATTCCAGTAGTACATGACGACGCCCGCGGCCCCGTAAATTGTACCATTTTGGTGGGACAATTTACGACGTCGTGGATTGTAGCAAAAACGTTGGAATATCGCCCTTTTATTCTCCACATTCGTGTAATTTCTCATTTTTACATCGGTGCTTTAACATATGCGCACTAGAAACCGAACTAACATCAACCATGAAAGGTTGCTAGCAAAAGAGAGACGAAGTAAGCCTGAAACCAAGGTCGAGCAGGAGGCCAGGGAGCCAAGAACCAAGGAAGAGCCAAGGGCGGAACCACGGAACCACGAAGTCGCCAAGCTGCCAGGAACCAAAGGGTCAAGGGAGGAACTGAAGCCAAGGAACGACTAGAATGACCGAAATAAGGGGGCCATAAAAACAATGGGGACCATCGCCCCGGGGTAGGCCATCAGCCGCGGAGAGTACGCTTGCAGCCAATGACCCGGGTCATAGCAACGCAGGGCGACCAGCGACGCGATGCAGGCGCAGGAGCACCATCACATGCCGCGCGCGCCGCCGCGACCCCGCCAAGAACGTTGTCTGCATGTGCCATGTTGATGAGCAAGGAGAAACGGCGGCGCCAGGGAGACAAGAGCTGGTAGAGTTTTTGGCAGTGTGTGTGGCTAGCTTTCGCGAGCTCCACCAAGAAGGCCTCAACGTGCGGGGCCAGCGAGCCGAACTCAAAGACGGCGAAAAGAACAAAGCGAAGCATGCACACGGCGTTTCGGACACCCTCGTCATACTTTTGGATTTTCTGGCGCTCTGCAGCCCGCAATGCAGTCGTTCGATCCGAGCTTGACACGCCGATGTTAGGGGCAGTGGTGATATTGATTCATTCATTCATTCGTGTACCCTCTCGCGTAGAGACTCATTTTTACTCAATACAAAACATGGAGTGGTCGCATGACACCACTATACATCGGAGAATTTTGAAGAAAATCGCACCTTAACTTGCCAAAAACCATTGTGTGTATATGCTCCGAGCCCGCTTACAGTGCTGAAAATTGGGCATTGTTGCAGCCGTTCTACCACTTTATCACAAACTTCTCCGCGCTTAAATAAACGACATTCACCAATTTATACCCGCGCAGCAGTGAATTCCCGCGTGTTGTGTGAATTTAGGGGGCGATAAGACTTGGGGGGGGGGGGGGGGGGGGGGGGGTTTAATGCATGACCCAGGCGATTATCGTGACGAAATTTACGAAGTGGCGGCGCCGTACTTCGAGACTGTGCTGAAATTTCACTGATGGAATTCACTGATGGATATTGCATCCATATTTAGCGCCGTTTTGAGCCCCTTGCTAGTAAACGGGTATTTTCCGAGTTGCGTATCATCGAACCAATTTCACAACTGGATTTTTGCGACCATCCTGCGAGCAGACTACCGGTAGGACTACAGAAATGTTCCACCCGCTAGCACTATTTATGTAGCATTAGTACTAAGCGGCGCTTCGCGCCGGGGATTTGTGGAGGTGCCCCTACCTCTTGGGTTGAGCCTGGTGCGGGATGCGGGCCGCTTTTAGCCGGCTTGTAGTGTTGATCTTGTAATACTGTTGTTTCCGGGTAATAATCAGTAATTTATTTTTCAAAAGAGACGTATTATTTTGTACCTGCTCGACCTTGGTTTCAGGCTTATGTCTCTCTTTTGCTGGCAACCTTTCATAGTTGCTGTTAGTTCTGTTGTTGTGCGCTTTTGTGAGAGCCCTGATGTAATATATAGTCGTATTATTTTGTAAAACAGACGATTAAATCTGCAAGCCGCGTAAAAGCGGGCCGCTGAATACTGGTGTGCATTACAAAAAGGCCAGTTCCCAACCCACCGCTAAAAGTTGTATTACCCAAAAAAAAAAAAGCAGCACTACAAGATCAGCAATACAGTACAAGCCGCCTACAGGCGGCCCGCATCCCGCACGAGGCCGCGCAGGTCGGGCCGGTCGTCAGGTCTACGGGGCGGGCACGGCGCGAATCGCCACGCCCGCCGCCTGTACCGGCACCGGACGCCGGACGCCGTCGTTCGACCGTCGCCCGTCCGTCGACGGACGCCGGGCCCCGGGTCGGCGGACTGCCCCCGCACCGCGGCGACCCCTTTTTACAGCATCATGTTACAGCATACATTCTGCTGCTAGCTCATGTAATAATATACTCGGACCACCGTATATATCGATATAGTCACTGTATAAATATAGAGGGCGAGTCTCGCTTGCTGATTCAGCAGTAAAAACGCGTTGCGGTGCCGCGTTATTTTGGCGTTTCAGACGAATATATGGCGTGCCTGGGCTAGAATACACGCGCATCCATTCAGAACCTTACCGTCCTCGTACCTGTACCGTGAAATCAAACGACCGAACACCGAGTGTATGACGGCTCATACACGAAGCGCGTATGACGGAGGACGGAGGACGGACATTCGTGATTTTTGCAGTATGTTTCCGGTATAATTCACGATAGATCCGTCTTAGTCGCAGGATTTTTACGGACTGTGGTAGGAGTGCCTAGAAATCAAACGAGCACAGATCGAACGTATGACGGTTCATTCACGAAGACGCAGCACACGAGGACGGAGGACGGAGGACGGAGGACGGAGGACGGACGCCTAAAAATCCGTGATAAAACCGTATTGCAACCGGTATCGATTCTCACATATTCCAGGCGATTTCGGACGCGGCTCTCCTTTTCCTCCGCTCAACCCAAGAGGTAGGGGAAAAAGCGGATTGAATATTTCTGCAAATCATTCTAAACTAACCGGCGCTTCGCGCCGGGGATCTGTGGAGGTGCCCCTACCTCTTGGGTTGAGCGTGGTGCGGGATGCGGGCCGCTTTTAGCCGGCTTGCAGTGTTGATCTTGTAATAATACTGTTGTTTCCGGGTAATAATGCTTTTAGCGTTAGATTTGTCAGTAGTAATTTATTTTTCAAAGAGACGTATTATTTTGTAATACAGATTAAATCTGCAAGCCGCGTAAAAGCGGGCCGCTGACTACTGGTGTGCATTACAAAAAGGCCGGTACCCAATCCACCGCTAAAAGTTGTATTACCCCCCCCCCAAAAAAAAGCAGCACTACAAATCAGCAATACAGTACAAGCCGCCTACAGGCGGCCCGCATCCCGCACGAGGCCGCGCAGGTCGGGCCGGTCGTCAGGTCTACGGGGCGGGCACGGCGCGAATCGCCACGCCCGCCGCCTGTACCGGCACCGGACGCCGGACGCCGTCGTTCGACCGTCGCCCGTCCGTCGACGGACGCCGGGCCCCGGGTCGGCGGACTGCCCCCGCACCGCGGCGACCCCTTTTTACAGCATCATGTTACAGCATATCCTCGGACCACCGTATATATATATAGTCGCTGTATAAATATAGAGGGCCAGTCTCGCTTGCTGATTCAGCAGTAAAAACGCGCTGCGGTGCCGCGTTATTTTGGCGTTTCAGACGAATATATGGCGTGCCTGGGCTAGAATACACGCGCATCCATTCAGAACCTCACCGTCCTCGCACATGTACCGTGAAATCAAACGACCGAACACCGAGTGTATGACGGTTCATACGCGAAGCGCGTATGAGGGAGGACGGACGGAGGATATTCGTGATTTTTGCAGTATGTTTCCGGTATAATTCACGATAGATCCGTCTTAGTCGCAGGATTTTTACGGACTGTGGTAGGAGTGCCTAGAAATCAAACGAGCACAGATCGAACGGAATTAAACGTTTATTATATATCACTAAGCGGCGCTTCGCGCCGGGGATTTGTGGAGGTGCCCCTACCTCTTGGATTGAGCGTGGATCTTGTAATACTGTTGTTTCCGGGTAATAATGCTTTTAGCGTTAGATTTGTCAGTAATTTATTTTTCAAAAGAGACGTATTATTTTGTAAAACAGATTAAATCTGCAAGCCGCGTAAAAGCGGGCCGCTGACTACTGGTGTGCATTACAAAAAGGCCGGTACCCAACCCGCCGCTAAAAGTTGTATTACCCAAAAAAAAAAAAAAACAGCACTACAAGATCAGCAATACAGTACAAGCCGCCTACAGGCGGCCCGCATCCCGCACGAGGCCGCGCAGGTCGGGCCGGTCGTCAGGTCTACGGGGCGGGCACGGCGCGAATCGCCATGCCCGCCGCCTGTACCGGCACCGGACGCCGGACGCCGTCGTTCGACCGTCGCCCGTCCGTCGAGGGACGCCGGGCCCCGGGTCGGCGGACTGCCCCCGCACCGCGGCGACCCCTTTTTACAGCACCATACTTGGACTACCGTATAGGTAAGGAATAGTCGCTGAATAGTCTCGCTTGCTGATTCAGCAGTAAAAACGCGTTGCGGTACCGCGTTATTTTGGCGTTTTAGACGAATATATGACGTGCCTGGGCTAGAATACACGCGCATCCATTCAGAATCTTACCGTACACGTACCAGTACCGTGAAATCAAACGACCGAAAACCGAACGTATGACGGTTCATACGCGAAGCGCGTATGTGACAGGACGGACGGAGGACATTCGTGATTTTTGCAGTATGTTTCCGGTATAATTAAAGATAGATTCGTCTTAGTCGCAGGATTTTACGGACTGTGGAAGGAGTGCCTAGAAATCAAACGAGCACAGATCGAACGTATGACGGTTCATTAACGAAGACGCAGCACACGAGGACGGAGGACGGACGGAGGACGGACGGAGGACGGACGTCTAAAACTCCGTGATAAAACCGTATTGCAACCGGTATCAATTCTCTCGTATTCCAGGCGATTTCGGACGCGGCTCTCCTTTTCCTCCGCTCAACCCAAGAGGTAGGGGAATCGTCAGATAGTCATCGTCAGATTGACTCATGCCAGGAGTACCTGTGCTGCTCCTGTTAGCCGGTTCCCCTACCTCTTGGGTTGAGCGGAGGAAAAGGAGAGCCGCGTCCGAAATCGCCTGGAATACGAGAGAATCGATACCGGTTACAATACGGTTTTATCACGGATTTTTAGGCGTCCGTCCTCCGTCCTCCGTCCTCCGTCCTCGTGTGCTGCGTCTTCGTGAATGAACCGTCATACGTTCGATCTGTGCTCGTTTGATTTCTAGGCACTCCTACCACAGTCCGTAAAAATCTTGCGACTAAGACGGATCTATCGTGAATTATACCGGAAACATACTGCAAAAATCACGAATGTCCTCCGTCCGTCCTCCCTCATACGCGCTTCGCGTATGAACCGTCATACACTCGGTGTTCGGTCGTTTGATTTCACGGTACATGTGCGAGGACGGTGAGGTTCTGAATGGATGCGCGTGTATTCTAGCCCAGGCACGCCATATATTCGTCTGAAACGCCAAAATAACGCGGCACCGCAGCGCGTTTTTACTGCTGAATCAGCAAGCGAGACTGGCCCTCTATATTTTCCCCTACCTCTTGGGTTGAGCGGAGGAAAAGGAGAGCCGCGTCCGAAATCGCCTGGAATACGAGAGAATCGATACCGGTAACAATACGGTTTTATCACGGATTTTTAGGCGTCCGTCCTCCGTCCTCCGTCCGTCCGTCCTCCTGTGCTGCGTCTTCGCGTATGAACCCTCATATGTTCGATCTGTGCTCGTTTGATTTCTAGGCACACCTCCGATGACGGCAAGATTCTGAATGGATGCGCGTGTATTCTAGCCCAGGCACGTCATGTATTCGTCTAAAACGCCAAAATAACGCGGTACCGCAGCGCGTTTTTATTGCTGAATCAGCATTCGAGACTATATTCAGCGACTATTCCTTATCTACACACGGTAGTCCAAGTATGGTGCTGTAAAAAGGGGTCGCCGCGGTGCGGGGGCAGTCCGCCGACCCGGGGCCCGGCGTCCGTCGACGGACGGGCGACGGTCGAGCGACGGCGTCCGGCGTCCGGTGCCGGTACAGGCGGCGGGCGTGGCGATTCGCGGCGTGCCCGCCCCGCCGCCCCGTAGATATGCTGTAACATGATGGTAGTGTAAAAAGGGGTCGCCGCGGTGCGGGGGCAGTCCGCCGACCCGGGGCCCGGCGTCCGTCGACGGACGGGCGACGGTCGAGCGACGGCGTCCGGCGTCCGGTGCCGGTACAGGCGGCGGGCGTGGCGATTCGCGCCGTGCCCGCCCCGTAGACCTGACGACCGGCCCGACCTGCGCGGCCTCGTGCGGGACGCGGGCCGCCTGTAGGCGGCTTGTACTGTATTGCTGATCTTGCGGTGCTGCTTTTTTTTTTTTGGGGGTAATACAACTTTTAGCGGTGGGTGGGGTACCGGCCTTTTTGTAATGCACACCAGTGGTCCGCGGCCCGCTTTTACGCGGCTTGCAGATTTTTAAATCTGTTTTACAAAATAATAGGCATCAACGAATCAGTAAGCGAGACTCGCCCTCTTTATTTATACAGCGACTAGCGACAATATACGGTGGTCTGAGTATATAATTACATGAGCTAGCAGCAGAATATATTTGCTGTAAAATGATGCTGTAAAAATGGGTCGCCGCGTTTTCTTACACGCTTATTAAAATATCCGACTACAGACAGCAGACAGACGCGATTGATATAATCACATGTGATATTCCCCTACCTCTTTGGGTTGAGCGGAGGAAAAGGAGAGCCGCGTCCGAAATCGCCTGGAATACGAGAGAATCGATACCGGTTACAATACGGTTTTATCACGGATTTTTAGGGGCGTCCGTCCTCCGTCCTCCGTCCTCCAGTGCTGCGTCTTCGCCTATGAACCGTCATACGTTCGATCTGTGCTCGTTTGATTTCTAGGCACACCTTCGACGACAGTAAGATTCTGAATGGATGCGCGTGTATTCTAGCCCAGGCACGTCATGTATTCGTCTAAAACGCCAAAATAACGCGGTACCGCAGCGCGTTTTTATTGCTGAATCAGCAAGCGAGACTATTCAGCGACTATTCCTTACCTATACGGTAGTCCAGGTATGCTGGTGCTGTAAAAAGGGGTCGCCGCGGTGCGGGGGCAGTCCTTTTTAATTGCCTTTTTGTAATGCACCCCAGTAGTCGGCGGCCCGCTTTTACGCGGCTTGCAGATTTAATCTGTTTTACAAAATAATACGTCTCTTTTGAAAAAAATAAATTACTCACAAATCTAACGCTAAAAGCATTATTACCCGGAAACAATAGTATTACAAGATCAACACTACTGTACAAGCCGGCTAAAAGCGGCCCGCATCCCGCACCAGGCTCAACCCAAGAGGTAGGGGCACCTCCACAAATCCCCGGCGCGACACGCTCTGAATCTGCCTCAGCCGGGCCCGGCGCGTCGCATTTTGGGACCTGCACACGAGTCAATGAGTGAGCACTCTTGCGTATGCAGCAGGAAGCCATACCGACTTGATGAGGCAAGACTATGCATGTAAAAATATAGCGAGATATCGAGAGGGGGGATGGAGAGAGAGCGGGAGAGCGGGAGAGTGTGAGGGAGAGAGAGTGAGAGAGCGAGCGAGAAAGGAACGGGGAAAAAGCCGAGAAGGCAAGAAGGGCATACCTGGCGCGGCGGGAGATGACCCTGCATCTTCCGCGAGCGAGGCACTAGGCGCGTCCAACCTGCGCACTGGCAAGCACGGAAAACAAGGGCCTTTGGCAGCGCTTGTGAGGCGAGTAGGCGACAGCGTAAGCTGTAAGGTAGCGACTGGCCTGGCGAGTATGGCGGCCGGGTGATCGGCTGTTCGCCGAGAGCGGCCATGCGGCGCGTTGCTGTGTCCGCCGGGAGCGCGCGACGCGCCCTGGAAAAATTCCGGAAAGTTGAAAGAATGGAGGTCGAATCATTCTGAATCTTTTTAGAATTATTCTCGTTTCAAACATTCTGAATCATTCTCTTAGCAGCTATAACTGAGACGGCGGTGCACATTGAGTAATATACATCTCACCACTACATGCATCACATCAAAAAGGGCAATAAACTACGCGAATGCACTGTGGCTGCCTAGCGCGCCCTGCTTCGATTTCCGTGGCGAATAGGGATTTATCACTCGTGGTGTCAAGCAACGGGTTTTCCACTGACACATGGGATTAATTTGATTTCCGAGTCAACTACCCATGTAATGGGGACCGATACAGTGTTGTTCACGCCATGTGGTCATATGGGCAAGCGGCTATCATTGTCGCCCATGCTGCGTATTATACATTTGTACAACCTTACTACTATCACAAGCCAGGCACGTCTGCTCATATTCATGCGTCTCAGCGGCCTGGCTCTCCTGTCTTGAAGTTCATGTCTGCTCCTTTGGCTGCATCTGCCAGGGCTCTCTTCAACATTTGCACCAATTCGCTGAACGCGGGTCGTTGATTGCGGTCGAACTGGAGGCATGACTCCATGATGCTCTACGCACACCCGTAGCGGGGACGGAGTGAGGGATGTGGGGTATGAAGGAGACATGGGTATGGCACATGCCGCGCAACAGGCAGCGAAAATCACTTCATCGGCAGCTCGCGAGCATGCGATAGATACGCTTATGTACATGCTGCGGGGGTCACCTTGTACTCAGATGGGACGGCTGTAGGCAGTTGAAGCATTTCACCCCTCGACACTGCGCCCATGACCAATGGCATGGGCTTCCCTATGTAGGCGCTTTCGCCAGTGATGCACTCCCACATGATGACGCCAAACGCCCAGATGTCTGCCGCCGTGGCAAACCAGAGTCTCGTCAAACCAGCCAAACGGTGCTGACAGGCAGATAATTAGTCGGATGCGACTTATTGACATATAGCGTGCGGGGTGCAATGCTCCCTCAAAAATCATTCGAGTCCCACTGAGATATTTATTGGGTGGGGAGGTGGGTAAAAGAATGAGGCGCCAAGCAGGTTCTCACCGCCTGCCGGCGTCAGCCTTCCCTCTATGATGTGCTCTGGCGGAACGTGGCTGACAGTGCCCAGCACGCCCTGCACTCGGCAGTAGCCATCACCCACGGGGCGTGCCAGCCCAAAGTCGGCGACTTTTGCGACAAATTTGCGGCCGTCTGCCGGGCAATACTTCAGCATGATGTTGCGCCCTGCAATACCAACGGCATCAAGTCACGCATAGTCTCATGGAAGGCATGCTGGCGCCACATTTCAGTGGCATTCTCAGTGCTATGTTGCCCTCAAGGATGACGAGGACGGCTACTTTCAAGCACATATTGATCAACCCATGGCTGCCTTTCGAAAATGGGTCAGGCGGCGCTCACCATTTAGATCGCAGTGCATGATCCCACTCGCATGCATGTACGCCATGCCCTCAGCAATCTCCAGCAGGGTGCAGTAAAGCTTTGGCATATCTGCGCAGCCAGAGGTATGCACTAATGAGCCCCCCCCCCCCCCCCCCCCCCCGCCACGGAAGGATGTTGGAGGCCATTTTCGCGCATAACCACAGGAATCAGCTGGCCGCCAAGGGATCGATGCAGCGCAGTGGTGGAAGCCCACCTTTGCTGGATCGGACATATCGCCGCTGGCAGAACCAGCCGCGCTCCGCTGCGGTGATACCACACAAGCCTGTTAGACATCTGCCTCCCGCGCCGAGGACTGATGCCAGGGCCTGACTATCTATGTAAGAAAAGCAGCTCCTCCCTCTTGCACGCGTGGCTCACCTGCTTCGAGTAGCGTGCCGCGGTCGCAGTGCTCCTGCACGATCCACAGCAGCCGCACCGCATCTAGCCCGTTTTCCTTGCTGCTGTACATCTCTGCAACCTCCACAGACAGCCTGTAGGTCTGCAGCACCCGAGCACCCCATAGGTCAGCCACAGAGGCAACGCTGGACCCGCACAGTGTGTACACCTCTCCCCCTCTCCCGCCATCCAACACACACACACAAACACACACACACACACACACACACACGAGGGGAGGGTGGCCTCACCTTGACAATGCTCGGGTGGTGCAACTTTCGGCCCAGCTTTCCTTCCTCCACTGCTCGAATGAAATGGCTCTCCGATGGACAGCGCACCACCTTGACCGCCACCGGGTGGTTGCCCTGCCAAGTGCCGCGGAACACTGCGGAATCATCTTGACATCAGTGGCAGCCCCTTGTCTGCATGTGGCTTGGCCCTGCATAAAGACATGCGCTGCTTGCGGAGTTACCTTTGCCAAACGAGCCCGACCCTATACATGGCCCGAGAGTGAGGCTGTCAACCAGGTCGGCTGGAAGCTCAAGATCGCCGCTTGTAGCGCTGGAAGTGCTGGAGGATGAAATCGACCGGGCATAGGTTCTGGTCGAATCATCGGAAGGCCGCATCTTCTTTTCAGCAGCGTGCTCTTGCTCTTGCTCCACCACCGCGAAGAACAGGCCCTTCTGCGCCGCCTGGCAAATGGCTGCGTCGCGGAGCTGCCCCTCGCCCATGTCAAGATTCATCGAGCTTTCAGGCGAGACACGGCCGCCGGGTATTCGAACAGCGCGCTTGCTGTGCGGCAGGGCCAGGCAGGCAGGCTGTAACACCATCGCAAGCTCTGCCCCAGAGAGGTTGCATTGCACAGCCACACGGAACGAGCCCAATGCTCGGGCCGAAGAAAGCATGTCTTGAGAGGTCATCTAGGCACAGAGGGACAAGGGGGGGTGCGGGTTTAATGAGTGCCCAGGTACGTGATACGCTGCGTGCACTTTGAATCTCTGCCCGAGCGCGCAATGCCGATGGGGGCAGCCACCGCTCACCTTGCCAGATGGGGTGAAGCTGTGCCAGAAGGTGGAGCCAAGGAATGTGCCTACAGCTTGTCCACATGCATCTGAGAACTGACTGTTGGCATACTTCACATCCCAGGCAATGCAGCGCGTGTCAAGGAGGGCCACGCCATCTGCACGCCAACACAGATACTGCCAGTTTCATGCTTGTTTCTCTTCACCCGGGAAAGGCCAAGCGCATATGAAGCTGCACAACAACTGGGATATTCACAGTCGATGCACAGGATATTCACAGGATGCATGCATAAGGCAGGGTCTCACAGACTGTGGACTCGATCTCTGAAGCGTAAGGGGGGCTCTGAGCAATCTTCGGTGGCATCTTCAGTAGAGATAGGAGCTTCTGCAAGGCCACAACGTATCATTTGATCTCTCGCAGATTAGGCGCCTGCGCCTCTGATTATTGCTGTGTGCTTATAACAGTATCCTTCGGAAAAGAGGGATACTTATAGAGCTTTTGAAGCGCCGCCAAGTGCTGACGCTTGCGTGAGAACGGCAGACTCGACGCACGCTGCCATGGGGTGCTGTCACAGTGTTGTATATATATATACAACACTGTATGGGGGGGGGGGGGGGGGGGGGGGGTCGGGGGACTTGCCTCGTCGCGCTCTAGCTCCTGCTTGGCAAGCTCTCCAAAATTTGCCAGAAGTTGCAGGAGCCCCGCTGTGAACGTGCGAGGCATGGTGTCTAGCACGCTGAGAGTGCCGTACCGTGTTCCGTCTGCACAGCGCCAGGCATATAGGGCGTCAGGGGTGATCATGAATCAGCGCGAAGTAGCGAAAATTAGGATGGGGACTCCTTACAACTTGCACGCAGCGAAAACACGCCTCTTGGGATGTGGAGAGAAGGGAGGGGGGTTACCACTGCTCAGCAAAGGCGTGCCCGCATAGAACCGGATGTGTGGCGGTCCCTTGACGTATGGGTTGTGCGCAAAGCGGGCATCCCTTGCAGTGTCTTCAACCACAAGGACTGCACTCGGCATGCAGCACGACAACGGGCTCATATCACACTGAATGTCACCAGTATGTCATCGTTCGTCATTACAACATGCAATCGGAGCTGGCTCCAATAACATGAGAGATACGGCGTGGCACACCTTGAGGGGATGGCGGGACACCAATGTAGTTGCAGCTAATGAGCAACACAAAGGCAGGATCAGTATCAGCATCAGCATCAGCGCCGAAACAACTGCCTGAGAATAATTGGACAGCATGCGAATCTCATCAGGCATACCCTCACTGGCTGGCCTCAGAGGGCGGCCGTGTAGGGTTACTTGATTAACTGAACACGAGTTTTGCTGGCAAGGGCTTGTGCTGAAAACAATTCCCGCTATGTACCTGGTAGGTGCAATTACTTGCAAAGGAGAAAAGGGCTCTGTGTCAGTTTTTTTTTTTTTTTGGGGGGGGGGGGGGGGGGGGGGGGCTCACAAAGCCTGGTAGCGATTATCCCAGCTGCCATCCACATCCGTCTACACAACACAGCAGCGCAATGTTAGCCAAGTTCACTGCAACATATGCGAACACAATTTACTACCTCAAATTCATGTTGCGCTGATGTCGCTTCGCACCATAGCAATGCACCAAACTTGGTTGTTGGCCGTGAGTGTGATGCAGCTTCCAGATGTTTCGAATATGCCGCACACCAACCTGCATTACCAACAACGGTCCACAGGTGAGCGGGTGAGATGCATAGCTTGAACAAAAGCTTAGTCTACATACTATATATGATAGCAACACCACATATCGATACCCAAGCAGGGAACCCAGCAGGGGGAGGGATAAAAAAATCTGAAATGTCACACAGGGTTAGCTCCAAACCAGGATCCCGAGACTGGAGCAGGTGAAGGCCATCGATCAACCTTTCTAATACGGCCTACGGTTGTGACACGGTTAATAAACATGATATATACTTTAGGCTGCCACAACAACAGGCCTCACGCACGCGCCATGTGTAGTACACGTCCAAATGTCCCTATGTTTCTGCATATTCGCTGCCCTGGCTGGGGGGGCTGGGGGCGGGTAGGAGTATATACTACAGGATCCCTTGTCTATGCTGCTCAGTGCTCACTGCGAGGCATGTTCATGAAATCTGGAGGGCCGTGGAACAAGAGGAAGGGAGTGGAAACTGAGTGGGAACTGACTTGGGAACCCATGTTTGGAATTTTGGATGTTGTTCGTGCTGCTGCTATCTCTGCTGCATGCATCTGATTATAGTCGTATGTTGGCAATCACGATGCTTTACCCAGCGCATATGGATAGGGGCCGAAGTGTGGCCGGAACTAGCCGATTTGACCCGGCTAGTTTCCGCGCAAGCTTGCTCATGCAAAACCTGACTGGCACTTGGGGCACCACCCAGAAGGCTTTACAGGTCAGGGGTCCTTAGAAATCATATGTGACCATGTTTTACACGCTTCCATATTGCCAGTGTGTCGCCATTCTGCCTAAACATCACTTGCTCTGCATCGATTGTGCGAGTTACGCTGCGGTAGGCCAAAGTGCAGGCAGCTTCAGGCTGCAGTTTGGGTTCTGAATTCCGTTCAGTCACCTGGCCTGAACCGAGTTCAGGGTTAAGTTTACCATGAACAAAATTCAGCTGAATTCAGGGTGAAGTCCCTGAATTCAGTTCAGACTGAACTGAAGTCTGAGAATCTGACTTCAGCCAACGCTGTCGGTATATACGCCTCAATAGATAGGCCACATGCAATGGTAACGGGAAGCTATAGGTTCGGCATAACTACAGGCATAACGGATTGAGCAGCGCGCGTCTCATACACTTATTCGAAACCCGAAGGACTGACTGATCACTCATGGTAATGTGCTGCTTAAGCAGCACGTGGTCGCTAATCCGCCATATATATATCTATCCTTATATTCATCGTCATACTAAGAGTAAAGTAAAGTTCGCCCGGGACATCTGCCGAAGCCGCCCCAGCACTTGACCTCTTACGCCAACTGCAGTCGTAGGTCTCGCATAGCCCGTAGGCCATTGCCTCATTCAAACCCCGAAGAGCTTATGCATCAATCGGGTAAACGCAGGACATATTATTTATCATAACCGACATTAAGGCATGGGTGGATAAATATCAACATGCATGTGCTGCGCAGCTAAAGCCAGTGAGAATTAATGTCCCGCTTTAGGAACCCCCCTCTGATGTGTCCCCTCCACCTAAAAGCGGGGAGCAATGTAGCTTTGCAGCGTTTGTAGCTTTGCAGCATTTGTAGCTGCCCAATATTCTGTGTAAAGTACTGTTCCGGACACTAATAGGGGGGAGGGGGGCACAATGGCCCCCATATTGTGCATCAACAGGGATATGTGCATGAGGGTGGGCATGTACACCGATGGGAGCAGCATTCTAGAGCATCCACACACCACATCGTTACAATATCACATATCACATCGTCACAACATATCACATCTAGTTGCTGGCATGTGGTTGGTTGCTTGGGCGGCGCTGAACGTACGGAAGTTGGGCGGCTAGCTGCACTTCCAGTCTACTAGCTCGAACGAAACTTGCGGGTCTACTATAACAGTTTGTCACACGTGTGGCCCCGCAACCACTCCTCAGCTAGTGGATGTCAGCTGGGGCATGCCGCCCATCGGCCTACCGGCCTAGGTCGCCCCCACCGTGACATGGATTTCCTCGAGATATGCCATCTGGCTAGCGTTAGCTTGCTGCCTAGCCGAGCCGGGTCGGTGACCTGGCTAGCGCGCAGCACCGGGCGTGCGAGTGGCGGCGAAGTGGTGGTGTAGCAGCCCACGCCCCCGCACCAGCCGCCGCAACGTTTGACGCAAGCGGCGGTGAGACTGTGCGTGAGACGGATACAGCCGGGAAGCACGGATAATATACTACCTACAGCATTTTGGGGCAGCTGTCATATTTCTCTCCCTCCCCCTCTGATTTGAGCCAGATTTGGGTCCTAAAACCGGACAACAGTTCTGACTGGCCTAATTATTATTTTCAATCTATCTGTGTAGTATTCAGACACCGTACAGTATCGGTACGGTCAGACGGTACGACCATCGTATAACAATACCGGTACCCGTAGTAGCTATACCATCAATAGTCGTCGTTCATTTTGCCACGCCCAGTTCGTCCGTAAAGAATATTATTTATTCAAATACGCGCTATTCAATGGAAAAAGTACTGGTACCCGTACCACTGTGATACCGCACTTGTAGCATATGGTCATCAGCCGTGGTGTCGTGGCGCCTATAACGGTACGAGCTGTAATACACACCGGTACGAGCTGTCGTAAACCCGTACATAATTAGGACATTAAGGGTACTACCGGTAGTACCAGTACTGTATACTGCCGATGATGACGCGGTGATGATGATGATGATGATGATGCGCGCCACGATGACGATGACTATATATAATGATTGTATCTTGTACCCCTATTTGTCCCCCCCCCCCCCCGGGACAGGACTGGAACCAGTGAAACCCTAAACCCTAAAAACCCAGTACCCCTACTGGTCCGGGAGCACGACACTCATTTGACGGGCTCATCACACTACCCCCTTACTATGTAGCGACTATTGTGCTTTCTTTTCCCGCCTCCGGGACTGGACTTGTAACAGTGAAACTCCCGCTTCGATTGCCTCCCTGTTGCGAGGCGTTCATGCGCCCCCCCCCCCCCCCCCCCCCCCCCATCACTGACCCGCCCCTCCGCCCGCGGCGATCGACTTGCGGGAAGTCCTGGTTACAGGTAGGCGACGCTCGGTTGTAATCATCAAGCAAATTACCGAAGCATTCCGCAAGACTAAGTGAAGCCATGGATAGACTTTCTGACCCTCTAATCACCATCTAAAGCACCGCTGCCATCATAATACCACGAATAGGTACACTATTATGTACTGGTGTTATTCATGTTATGATGAGAAAATCAATGACTATACCGCGTCATCACTGCGCGTGATGAGCGGCTGCATGTACACCCCCCCTCCCAACACACACACACACACACACACACACACACACACACTCTCTCTCACACTCACACACTCACACTCACACACACACACACACACACACACACACACACACACACACACAAGTCTTATTGCCCCCCCCCCCCCCCCCGCAAATCACACAACACGCGGAATTCACTACTACGCGGGTATACGGCAATATCATCGGATGCCACTCAACCAACCGCAGGTAAACTCAATAGCCACTAAGTGCATCGTCTTAAATGGGTTAATGTCGGTTATGTTGGCGCGGAGAAGTGTGCGATAAAATGGTAGAACAGCCGCAACAATCCCCCATTTTTAGCATCGTAAGCGGTTTGGAGCACATGTGTAACGACTTTTGGCAAGTATACGTCCAATTTTCTTCCAAATTCGCCGACATAGTGGTGTCATGCAGTTACTCCGTCATGCGACCACGCATTTTTACTCATTTTTGTTAATTAAAATGAGTCTATACGCGAGTGGGTACATGAATCTGAGCGCCGTCAAGTGTTGGAAAAAAACTGCTACAATTGCAGTTTTGGGAGGTGTGTCAATGAGAGGTCTATTTTCTTAAAACGGTGCCGGATTGAGGCGTACGAGGCCGCGTTGAAAAGCGCATGGCAAAAGCGCTGTCACGTCGGTCACAAGCGACGATGCATGTACCCGCGGCACATTCTTTGTGGAAAGAGCTTTGTGTACTATTATAATTATATCACGTGCATCACAGGACTTTCATAGCCAGGATTTTCGCCTTGAGACTTGCAATTTGCCAACGTTTCAAAAGGGGTCCTCGAGCACCAAAACATGCTTTGGAGCCCAATGTTCAACCTTTGGAGCCCATTTTTTAACCTTTGGAGCCCAATCTTCAACCTCTGGAGCCCAATGTTTGGCTCCGTAACGGGTACCTAGGTGCAACCCATAGTTCCTCAGGCTCGAGCCCACTGTAAAGGTCTAATAAAACAATCAACTTTGCATTATAGCGTTTCCCGAAATTAGCGGACATTTATTTGCCCGCAACGCGTAGAAATTTCTGCGATTTCGCAGTAACCGGTGCTTTGGCGAAAGGCCTATCTTTCTTCTTACACCCCTTGCGCTGATGCGTCGTGGCACTAGTGCATCGGAAGGACTTTGATGTGGGCTATCCACTTGGTGAAGCTTGAGCCATATAACGCGTCGCGCGTTATGCTACCGATGGACTGCAATTTTAGGCCCTTTCGAGCACTAACACAACTATAGGGGCAGTGGTGTGTGCACGGCTGCGATGCCACATCATCAACCAAATGGCACGACACTCCCACAAAATATTCATTTGCTATCGTAGTATATCCCCGGGTAAAAGCTTTAAGGCATGCGTAGCCCTATGAAGCTGAAACGCGTGCAATCGCATTGTGCAAGTTTCTATTGCAAAGCGACGTTTTTCCACGGTGAGCAAAACGAAAAAGTGATGCAGAACAGAAAGTGATGCATCGGGGCGGCGTTTCGAAGGGGGCGATGCAACCAACGTTATGGAAGCTAAGCTTCTACATAAATAAAAGACTATACGTGCTTTTTGCTAGTTGCTAGTGCGCAGCGATGCGCTCACATGTAGATTCGTGTCGGGCTAAACATGTATGGAATAGTGTATCTCTACGACGGCATTTCAACCAGCAGCACGACGGCGAACAGTGTATGAGGTGGGCAGCAATCTAGTTTAAAAAATACTTGTACTGGAGGCCGCCGCCCTAGGCTTCATCCTAGTATTTTAATGTATGTTTAAAATTCAAAAAATGTATATATAAGTAGACAAATTTACAAATATTAAATAAATAATAAATTAAGTAAATACATGATGGCATAGCTCACATCTCACATATATGGGGACCTGTATGCCGGGATATAAATATGAGTATCTACATATATATATCCACATACGGTCTATGTACATGTATATGATCTGTTTACACACACACACACACACACACACACACACACACACACATACACACACATAT
>VCJN01001909.1:0-12944 GCA_006384855.1 Tetraselmis striata
TGATCCCTATCCCTTCCGTCACGCGATCCGATTTACTGCCTACAGTCGATCACGTGCAATGGTACACTGTACTTAGTACGGAACCGCTGCTTGTATGTTGTATCGCAGTGTCGCGTAGTGACCAGTTGACCACGTGGCCTATGCTACTCATAGCGCAGCACACCGCCGAGTATGTTGTGTAATCTTGTGGGACTCATATCGTACCGGCATGAACACGTGGCCTACAGTACTCGTGGCGCAGCACGCCGGTTTCCTCTCCGGGGAATGAGCGCCTTTTTATTCCGCATATGCGGAACATGGCTATTGGACCGGAGGGGGTGGGGGATTAAGGATCCGGATGGTCACAATACTTCGGGGCCGGTTCGTGATGTCCTCGTTATTTAACCCTAAAAACCCCAAAACCCAAAACCCTAAAAACCCTAAACCCTAAAACCCAAAACCCTAAACCCTTCCGCTCTACCGGCTGTGTGTTTAAATTCGTAATTCAGGCAGCTCCGATGGGCTGAGTGGTACGAGGGGCGGTGTTCGCGCGCGTCTCCACGAACTAGTACATAACGGGGCTTGTTCGTGAGCATACAGGTACCACGCGGATACCACGAACTTTCTCCGAGTGGGGTACACTCCTCGCGCGCGCCGCTCGTCATCGGCCGTGTACGTGTCAGGTTCGGATACTACACGACATTACCACGGAGATCACTTTTGCGGCTTCCGTCGTAGCTAGTAGGTAGCACAGTTTTACCTGTACGCGGGAACATAAGGTAAATGACCGTGTAGATGTGTATAGTCCACAGGGCACATCAGGAGGCGGGGTTCGCAGGGGTGAAACATCCGCAATGATAACGTGAATAAACCGGTATACAGCAAATACTATTATATAATTGCGCGCGCGCGCGTGCGCAGCTACCAGTACCGGGCGCGCGGCGCGCTGGGCGGCGGCGGTCAGCGGCCGCCGTGACGAAACTGCTGCTGACCGCAGAGACCATCTTTCCGCCAGCCGCGCCCACCCGGAAGACCGCGCCCCCCAGCGCCGTTGACGCGTAGGCCGGTCCCGGCGCGGGAAGGAGGGCAGGTATCCCTCCCCTGCGTGCCGATAAGGGGGGTGCTGGGTTCTCGGGCTGCCCGCCGCGCGCTGCGCGCGGGCAGGTGCCAGCGGGCGGCGCGAGAGCCGCCAGAATATAATCTGGCGGGGCACAGGGGGCTGCAGCCGCGCTCACGGTGGCCCTTGGGTCACCCCGACCGGTGTTTTGAGCACCAGCCACACTGGAACATGGGCGGTGGCGGTGCGAGGGGCGGATGTGGAGCCGCGCGCGGGCGAGGCGCGGCAAGCCGCGCGGCGGTGATGGTGCCCGATTTTAGGCCAAGTCGGGACCCTTCAGAAAAAATCAAAAATCACGGACTAAACGCATTTGAACACCGTTTTGAGCATTGCCAGACACGGGTATATGGGTAACATAGTGCTGGTTGAAAGGGTGGACCTTGCTGTGGTGGTTGTGTTATGTGGGGATGGGGACCCGTGCCGCCGTAGCCCGCGCACCCCTACGTTATGAGTATAACATGCTAGTTGGAGCTCCACATGCAGTCCAACCCTCCCCAAAGGTCATCAATGCATGCCCACTGTATCATAGATGGGTTGCATGGTGTCCCTTTTGATTTTTCTGATGAACGACAAAGATGCACCACATGGGCGCATAGGGTGCGCGCGGGGTCGGCGGCCATTCTGCATCTGCACAAAGTAGCCATATTAAGGTCTATATGATGTGTTCTAAGTACATGCAGTGCTTTGGGGGGGCATGAGTGTTGCACTCCCAAGTTTTGGGAGTGGCCGGCTCTTGCCGCTTACCCCGCGCCCCGCGTACGCTCATCACGACCCCCCCGATATGATGCCAAAACTTTGACCACCAAATCCTTTAGCTAGGAGCTTGGATTGCTAGGAGAGCCAAGCATGGGGCTCATGCATGCCTAACCTGCAAGTGGTATAGCTGGTGTGGCGTTGAGCCCTTTCATCTGGTGACAAGGGCAGCTTGAATTCGTCAGTGAAGGCTACTGGGTTTACCTGTACGGGTACTGCCAGTTCTTTCCCCATATTCCGGTACGGATGATGACGATCTGATATATGATAAAACCCTGAAACCCGCACCACCTCGTTGGTGTGCGCCGGGTGCCGGCAAGCCCCCGCGCAGTGGCAACAGTAGTTTGGGGTATATGTATATATATGTACATGCATAGCTGGCCATACAGGGGGGGTACCTGGGCTCAGGAGGGTCAAATAAAGCCCCCCCAAAGCAGCACCCCCAGCCAGTGACCCCCTCCTGCCCCCTGTGCCGCAGGTGGCTGCAGGCAGGCGCAGGCAGGTGCGCAGTGGCGCTCGGGGCGCGAAGGCGGCCAAAGGGCCAACGGCCCACTAGCCGCCTAGCCCCCTTGCCCCCCCTTTCCCCCCCAACGGGGTGATTGTTTGTGATCGTGCAGCGAAATGTAATGAATATTGTGGTTTGTTTCGAAGGTTGCCCCTGCGCCGTCGATACCTTCGCTGATGCCTTCCGCTCTACCGGCTGTGTGTTTAAATTCGTAATTCAGGCAGCTCCGATGGGCTGAGTGGTACGAGGGGCGGTGTTCGCGCGCGTCTCCACGAACTAGTACATAACGGGGCTTGTTCGTGAGCATACAGGTACCACGCGGATACCACGAACTTTCTCCGAGTGGGGTACACTCCTCGCGCGCGCCGCTCGTCATCGGCCGTGTACGTGTCAGGTTCGGATACTACACGACATTACCACGGAGATCACTTTTGCGGCTTCCGTCGTAGCTAGTAGGTAGCACAGTTTTACCTGTACGCGGGAACATAAGGTAAATGACCGTGTAGATGTGTATAGTCCACAGGGCACATCAGGAGGCGGGGTTCGCAGGGGTGAAACATCCGCAATGATAACGTGAATAAACCGGTATACAGCAAATACTATTATATAATTGCGCGCGCGCGCGTGCGCAGCTACCAGTACCGGGCGCGCGGCGCGCTGGGCGGCGGCGGTCAGCGGCCGCCGTGACGAAACTGCTGCTGACCGCAGAGACCATCTTTCCGCCAGCCGCGCCCACCCGGAAGACCGCGCCCCCCAGCGCCGTTGACGCGTAGGCCGGTCCCGGCGCGGGAAGGAGGGCAGGTATCCCTCCCCTGCGTGCCGATAAGGGGGGTGCTGGGTTCTCGGGCTGCCCGCCGCGCGCTGCGCGCGGGCAGGTGCCAGCGGGCGGCGCGAGAGCCGCCAGAATATAATCTGGCGGGGCACAGGGGGCTGCAGCCGCGCTCACGGTGGCCCTTGGGTCACCCCGACCGGTGTTTTGAGCACCAGCCACACTGGAACATGGGCGGTGGCGGTGCGAGGGGCGGATGTGGAGCCGCGCGCGGGCGAGGCGCGGCAAGCCGCGCGGCGGTGATGGTGCCCGATTTTAGGCCAAGTCGGGACCCTTCAGAAAAAATCAAAAATCACGGACTAAACGCATTTGAACACCGTTTTGAGCATTGCCAGACACGGGTATATGGGTAACATAGTGCTGGTTGAAAGGGTGGACCTTGCTGTGGTGGTTGTGTTATGTGGGGATGGGGACCCGTGCCGCCGTAGCCCGCGCACCCCTACGTTATGAGTATAACATGCTAGTTGGAGCTCCACATGCAGTCCAACCCTCCCCAAAGGTCATCAATGCATGCCCACTGTATCATAGATGGGTTGCATGGTGTCCCTTTTGATTTTTCTGATGAACGACAAAGATGCACCACATGGGCGCATAGGGTGCGCGCGGGGTGGGCGGCCATTCTGCATCTGCACAAAGTAGCCATATTAAGGTCTATATGATGTGTTCTAAGTACATGCAGTGCTTTGGGGGGGCATGAGTGTTGCACTCCCAAGTTTTGGGAGTGGCCGGCTCTTGCCGCTTACCCCGCGCCCCGCGTACGCTCAGCACGACCCCCCCGATATGATGCCAAAACTTTGACCACCAAATCCTTTAGCTAGGAGCTTGGATTGCTAGGAGAGCCAAGCATGGGCCTCATGCATGCCTAACCTGCAAGTGGTATAGCTGGTGTGGCGTTGAGCCCTTTCATCTGGTGACAAGGGCAGCTTGAATTCGTCAGTGAAGGCTACTGGGTTTACCTGTACGGGTACTGCCAGTTCTTTCCCCATATTCCGGTACGGATGATGACGATCTGATATATGATAAAACCCTGAAACCCGCACCACCTCGTTGGTGTGCGCCGGGTGCCGGCAAGCCCCCGCGCAGTGGCAACAGTAGTTTGGGGTATATGTATATATATGTACATGCATAGCTGGCCATACAGGGGGGGTACCTGGGCTCAGGAGGGTCAAATAAAGCCCCCCCAAAGCAGCACCCCCAGCCAGTGACCCCCTCCTGCCCCCTGTGCCGCAGGTGGCTGCAGGCAGGCGCAGGCAGGTGCGCAGTGGCGCTCGGGGCGCGAAGGCGGCCAAAGGGCCAACGGCCCACTAGCCGCCTAGCCCCCTTGCCCCCCCTTTCCCCCCCAACGGGGTGATTGTTTGTGATCGTGCAGCGAAATGTAATGAATATTGTGGTTTGTTTCGAAGGTTGCCCCTGCGCCGTCGATACCTTCGCTGATGCCTTCCGCTCTACCGGCTGTGTGTTTAAATTCGTAATTCAGGCAGCTCCGATGGGCTGAGTGGTACGAGGGGCGGTGTTCGCGCGCGTCTCCACGAACTAGTACATAACGGGGCTTGTTCGTGAGCATACAGGTACCACGCGGATACCACGAACTTTCTCCGAGTGGGGTACACTCCTCGCGCGCGCCGCTCGTCATCGGCCGTGTACGTGTCAGGTTCGGATACTACACGACATTACCACGGAGATCACTTTTGCGGCTTCCGTCGTAGCTAGTAGGTAGCACAGTTTTACCTGTACGCGGGAACATAAGGTAAATGACCGTGTAGATGTGTATAGTCCACAGGGCACATCAGGAGGCGGGGTTCGCAGGGGTGAAACATCCGCAATGATAACGTGAATAAACCGGTATACAGCAAATACTATTATATAATTGCGCGCGCGCGCGTGCGCAGCTACCAGTACCGGGCGCGCGGCGCGCTGGGCGGCGGCGGTCAGCGGCCGCCGTGACGAAACTGCTGCTGACCGCAGAGACCATCTTTCCGCCAGCCGCGCCCACCCGGAAGACCGCGCCCCCCAGCGCCGTTGACGCGTAGGCCGGTCCCGGCGCGGGAAGGAGGGCAGGTATCCCTCCCCTGCGTGCCGATAAGGGGGGTGCTGGGTTCTCGGGCTGCCCGCCGCGCGCTGCGCGCGGGCAGGTGCCAGCGGGCGGCGCGAGAGCCGCCAGAATATAATCTGGCGGGGCACAGGGGGCTGCAGCCGCGCTCACGGTGGCCCTTGGGTCACCCCGACCGGTGTTTTGAGCACCAGCCACACTGGAACATGGGCGGTGGCGGTGCGAGGGGCGGATGTGGAGCCGCGCGCGGGCGAGGCGCGGCAAGCCGCGCGGCGGTGATGGTGCCCGATTTTAGGCCAAGTCGGGACCCTTCAGAAAAAATCAAAAATCACGGACTAAACGCATTTGAACACCGTTTTGAGCATTGCCAGACACGGGTATATGGGTAACATAGTGCTGGTTGAAAGGGTGGACCTTGCTGTGGTGGTTGTGTTATGTGGGGATGGGGACCCGTGCCGCCGTAGCCCGCGCACCCCTACGTTATGAGTATAACATGCTAGTTGGAGCTCCACATGCAGTCCAACCCTCCCCAAAGGTCATCAATGCATGCCCACTGTATCATAGATGGGTTGCATGGTGTCCCTTTTGATTTTTCTGATGAACGACAAAGATGCACCACATGGGCGCATAGGGTGCGCGCGGGGTGGGCGGCCATTCTGCATCTGCACAAAGTAGCCATATTAAGGTCTATATGATGTGTTCTAAGTACATGCAGTGCTTTGGGGGGGCATGAGTGTTGCACTCCCAAGTTTTGGGAGTGGCCGGCTCTTGCCGCTTACCCCGCGCCCCGCGTACGCTCAGCACGACCCCCCCGATATGATGCCAAAACTTTGACCACCAAATCCTTTAGCTAGGAGCTTGGATTGCTAGGAGAGCCAAGCATGGGCCTCATGCATGCCTAACCTGCAAGTGGTATAGCTGGTGTGGCGTTGAGCCCTTTCATCTGGTGACAAGGGCAGCTTGAATTCGTCAGTGAAGGCTACTGGGTTTACCTGTACGGGTACTGCCAGTTCTTTCCCCATATTCCGGTACGGATGATGACGATCTGATATATGATAAAACCCTGAAACCCGCACCACCTCGTTGGTGTGCGCCGGGTGCCGGCAAGCCCCCGCGCAGTGGCAACAGTAGTTTGGGGTATATGTATATATATGTACATGCATAGCTGGCCATACAGGGGGGGTACCTGGGCTCAGGAGGGTCAAATAAAGCCCCCCCAAAGCAGCACCCCCAGCCAGTGACCCCCTCCTGCCCCCTGTGCCGCAGGTGGCTGCAGGCAGGCGCAGGCAGGTGCGCAGTGGCGCTCGGGGCGCGAAGGCGGCCAAAGGGCCAACGGCCCACTAGCCGCCTAGCCCCCTTGCCCCCCCTTTCCCCCCCAACGGGGTGATTGTTTGTGATCGTGCAGCGAAATGTAATGAATATTGTGGTTTGTTTCGAAGGTTGCCCCTGCGCCGTCGATACCTTCGCTGATGCCTTCCGCTCTACCGGCTGTGTGTTTAAATTCGTAATTCAGGCAGCTCCGATGGGCTGAGTGGTACGAGGGGCGGTGTTCGCGCGCGTCTCCACGAACTAGTACATAACGGGGCTTGTTCGTGAGCATACAGGTACCACGCGGATACCACGAACTTTCTCCGAGTGGGGTACACTCCTCGCGCGCGCCGCTCGTCATCGGCCGTGTACGTGTCAGGTTCGGATACTACACGACATTACCACGGAGATCACTTTTGCGGCTTCCGTCGTAGCTAGTAGGTAGCACAGTTTTACCTGTACGCGGGAACATAAGGTAAATGACCGTGTAGATGTGTATAGTCCACAGGGCACATCAGGAGGCGGGGTTCGCAGGGGTGAAACATCCGCAATGATAACGTGAATAAACCGGTATACAGCAAATACTATTATATAATTGCGCGCGCGCGCGTGCGCAGCTACCAGTACCGGGCGCGCGGCGCGCTGGGCGGCGGCGGTCAGCGGCCGCCGTGACGAAACTGCTGCTGACCGCAGAGACCATCTTTCCGCCAGCCGCGCCCACCCGGAAGACCGCGCCCCCCAGCGCCGTTGACGCGTAGGCCGGTCCCGGCGCGGGAAGGAGGGCAGGTATCCCTCCCCTGCGTGCCGATAAGGGGGGTGCTGGGTTCTCGGGCTGCCCGCCGCGCGCTGCGCGCGGGCAGGTGCCAGCGGGCGGCGCGAGAGCCGCCAGAATATAATCTGGCGGGGCACAGGGGGCTGCAGCCGCGCTCACGGTGGCCCTTGGGTCACCCCGACCGGTGTTTTGAGCACCAGCCACACTGGAACATGGGCGGTGGCGGTGCGAGGGGCGGATGTGGAGCCGCGCGCGGGCGAGGCGCGGCAAGCCGCGCGGCGGTGATGGTGCCCGATTTTAGGCCAAGTCGGGACCCTTCAGAAAAAATCAAAAATCACGGACTAAACGCATTTGAACACCGTTTTGAGCATTGCCAGACACGGGTATATGGGTAACATAGTGCTGGTTGAAAGGGTGGACCTTGCTGTGGTGGTTGTGTTATGTGGGGATGGGGACCCGTGCCGCCGTAGCCCGCGCACCCCTACGTTATGAGTATAACATGCTAGTTGGAGCTCCACATGCAGTCCAACCCTCCCCAAAGGTCATCAATGCATGCCCACTGTATCATAGATGGGTTGCATGGTGTCCCTTTTGATTTTTCTGATGAACGACAAAGATGCACCACATGGGCGCATAGGGTGCGCGCGGGGTGGGCGGCCATTCTGCATCTGCACAAAGTAGCCATATTAAGGTCTATATGATGTGTTCTAAGTACATGCAGTGCTTTGGGGGGGCATGAGTGTTGCACTCCCAAGTTTTGGGAGTGGCCGGCTCTTGCCGCTTACCCCGCGCCCCGCGTACGCTCAGCACGACCCCCCCGATATGATGCCAAAACTTTGACCACCAAATCCTTTAGCTAGGAGCTTGGATTGCTAGGAGAGCCAAGCATGGGCCTCATGCATGCCTAACCTGCAAGTGGTATAGCTGGTGTGGCGTTGAGCCCTTTCATCTGGTGACAAGGGCAGCTTGAATTCGTCAGTGAAGGCTACTGGGTTTACCTGTACGGGTACTGCCAGTTCTTTCCCCATATTCCGGTACGGATGATGACGATCTGATATATGATAAAACCCTGAAACCCGCACCACCTCGTTGGTGTGCGCCGGGTGCCGGCAAGCCCCCGCGCAGTGGCAACAGTAGTTTGGGGTATATGTATATATATGTACATGCATAGCTGGCCATACAGGGGGGGTACCTGGGCTCAGGAGGGTCAAATAAAGCCCCCCCAAAGCAGCACCCCCAGCCAGTGACCCCCTCCTGCCCCCTGTGCCGCAGGTGGCTGCAGGCAGGCGCAGGCAGGTGCGCAGTGGCGCTCGGGGCGCGAAGGCGGCCAAAGGGCCAACGGCCCACTAGCCGCCTAGCCCCCTTGCCCCCCCTTTCCCCCCCAACGGGGTGATTGTTTGTGATCGTGCAGCGAAATGTAATGAATATTGTGGTTTGTTTCGAAGGTTGCCCCTGCGCCGTCGATACCTTCGCTGATGCCTTCCGCTCTACCGGCTGTGTGTTTAAATTCGTAATTCAGGCAGCTCCGATGGGCTGAGTGGTACGAGGGGCGGTGTTCGCGCGCGTCTCCACGAACTAGTACATAACGGGGCTTGTTCGTGAGCATACAGGTACCACGCGGATACCACGAACTTTCTCCGAGTGGGGTACACTCCTCGCGCGCGCCGCTCGTCATCGGCCGTGTACGTGTCAGGTTCGGATACTACACGACATTACCACGGAGATCACTTTTGCGGCTTCCGTCGTAGCTAGTAGGTAGCACAGTTTTACCTGTACGCGGGAACATAAGGTAAATGACCGTGTAGATGTGTATAGTCCACAGGGCACATCAGGAGGCGGGGTTCGCAGGGGTGAAACATCCGCAATGATAACGTGAATAAACCGGTATACAGCAAATACTATTATATAATTGCGCGCGCGCGCGTGCGCAGCTACCAGTACCGGGCGCGCGGCGCGCTGGGCGGCGGCGGTCAGCGGCCGCCGTGACGAAACTGCTGCTGACCGCAGAGACCATCTTTCCGCCAGCCGCGCCCACCCGGAAGACCGCGCCCCCCAGCGCCGTTGACGCGTAGGCCGGTCCCGGCGCGGGAAGGAGGGCAGGTATCCCTCCCCTGCGTGCCGATAAGGGGGGTGCTGGGTTCTCGGGCTGCCCGCCGCGCGCTGCGCGCGGGCAGGTGCCAGCGGGCGGCGCGAGAGCCGCCAGAATATAATCTGGCGGGGCACAGGGGGCTGCAGCCGCGCTCACGGTGGCCCTTGGGTCACCCCGACCGGTGTTTTGAGCACCAGCCACACTGGAACATGGGCGGTGGCGGTGCGAGGGGCGGATGTGGAGCCGCGCGCGGGCGAGTCGCGGCAAGCCGCGCGGCGGTGATGGTGCCCGATTTTAGGCCAAGTCGGGACCCTTCAGAAAAAATCAAAAATCACGGACTAAACGCATTTGAACACCGTTTTGAGCATTGCCAGACACGGGTATATGGGTAACATAGTGCTGGTTGAAAGGGTGGACCTTGCTGTGGTGGTTGTGTTATGTGGGGATGGGGACCCGTGCCGCCGTAGCCCGCGCACCCCTACGTTATGAGTATAACATGCTAGTTGGAGCTCCACATGCAGTCCAACCCTCCCCAAAGGTCATCAATGCATGCCCACTGTATCATAGATGGGTTGCATGGTGTCCCTTTTGATTTTTCTGATGAACGACAAAGATGCACCACATGGGCGCATAGGGTGCGCGCGGGGTGGGCGGCCATTCTGCATCTGCACAAAGTAGCCATATTAAGGTCTATATGATGTGTTCTAAGTACATGCAGTGCTTTGGGGGGGCATGAGTGTTGCACTCCCAAGTTTTGGGAGTGGCCGGCTCTTGCCGCTTACCCCGCGCCCCGCGTACGCTCAGCACGACCCCCCCGATATGATGCCAAAACTTTGACCACCAAATCCTTTAGCTAGGAGCTTGGATTGCTAGGAGAGCCAAGCATGGGCCTCATGCATGCCTAACCTGCAAGTGGTATAGCTGGTGTGGCGTTGAGCCCTTTCATCTGGTGACAAGGGCAGCTTGAATTCGTCAGTGAAGGCTACTGGGTTTACCTGTACGGGTACTGCCAGTTCTTTCCCCATATTCCGGTACGGATGATGACGATCTGATATATGATAAAACCCTGAAACCCGCACCACCTCGTTGGTGTGCGCCGGGTGCCGGCAAGCCCCCGCGCAGTGGCAACAGTAGTTTGGGGTATATGTATATATATGTACATGCATAGCTGGCCATACAGGGGGGGTACCTGGGCTCAGGAGGGTCAAATAAAGCCCCCCCAAAGCAGCACCCCCAGCCAGTGACCCCCTCCTGCCCCCTGTGCCGCAGGTGGCTGCAGCCAGGCGCAGGCAGGTGCGCAGTGGCGCTCGGGGCGCGAAGGCGGCCAAAGGGCCAACGGCCCACTAGCCGCCTAGCCCCCTTGCCCCCCCTTTCCCCCCCAACGGGGTGATTGTTTGTGATCGTGCAGCGAAATGTAATGAATATTGTGGTTTGTTTCGAAGGTTGCCCCTGCGCCGTCGATACCTTCGCTGATGCCTTCCGCTCTACCGGCTGTGTGTTTAAATTCGTAATTCAGGCAGCTCCGATGGGCTGAGTGGTACGAGGGGCGGTGTTCGCGCGCGTCTCCACGAACTAGTACATAACGGGGCTTGTTCGTGAGCATACAGGTACCACGCGGATACCACGAACTTTCTCCGAGTGGGGTACACTCCTCGCGCGCGCCGCTCGTCATCGGCCGTGTACGTGTCAGGTTCGGATACTACACGACATTACCACGGAGATCACTTTTGCGGCTTCCGTCGTAGCTAGTAGGTAGCACAGTTTTACCTGTACGCGGGAACATAAGGTAAATGACCGTGTAGATGTGTATAGTCCACAGGGCACATCAGGAGGCGGGGTTCGCAGGGGTGAAACATCCGCAATGATAACGTGAATAAACCGGTATACAGCAAATACTATTATATAATTGCGCGCGCGCGCGTGCGCAGCTACCAGTACCGGGCGCGCGGCGCGCTGGGCGGCGGCGGTCAGCGGCCGCCGTGACGAAACTGCTGCTGACCGCAGAGACCATCTTTCCGCCAGCCGCGCCCACCCGGAAGACCGCGCCCCCCAGCGCCGTTGACGCGTAGGCCGGTCCCGGCGCGGGAAGGAGGGCAGGTATCCCTCCCCTGCGTGCCGATAAGGGGGGTGCTGGGTTCTCGGGCTGCCCGCCGCGCGCTGCGCGCGGGCAGGTGCCAGCGGGCGGCGCGAGAGCCGCCAGAATATAATCTGGCGGGGCACAGGGGGCTGCAGCCGCGCTCACGGTGGCCCTTGGGTCACCCCGACCGGTGTTTTGAGCACCAGCCACACTGGAACATGGGCGGTGGCGGTGCGAGGGGCGGATGTGGAGCCGCGCGCGGGCGAGTCGCGGCAAGCCGCGCGGCGGTTATGGTGCCCGATTTTAGGCCAAGTCGGGACCCTTCAGAAAAAATCAAAAATCACGGACTAAACGCATTTGAACACCGTTTTGAGCATTGCCAGACACGGGTATATGGGTAACATAGTGCTGGTTGAAAGGGTGGACCTTGCTGTGGTGGTTGTGTTATGTGGGGATGGGGACCCGTGCCGCCGTAGCCCGCGCACCCCTACGTTATGAGTATAACATGCTAGTTGGAGCTCCACATGCAGTCCAACCCTCCCCAAAGGTCATCAATGCATGCCCACTGTATCATAGATGGGTTGCATGGTGTCCCTTTTGATTTTTCTGATGAACGACAAAGATGCACCACATGGGCGCATAGGGTGCGCGCGGGGTGGGCGGCCATTCTGCATCTGCACAAAGTAGCCATATTAAGGTCTATATGATGTGTTCTAAGTACATGCAGTGCTTTGGGGGGGCATGAGTGTTGCACTCCCAAGTTTTGGGAGTGGCCGGCTCTTGCCGCTTACCCCGCGCCCCGCGTACGCTCAGCACGACCCCCCCGATATGATGCCAAAACTTTGACCACCAAATCCTTTAGCTAGGAGCTTGGATTGCTAGGAGAGCCAAGCATGGGCCTCATGCATGCCTAACCTGCAAGTGGTATAGCTGGTGTGGCGTTGAGCCCTTTCATCTGGTGACAAGGGCAGCTTGAATTCGTCAGTGAAGGCTACTGGGTTTACCTGTACGGGTACTGCCAGTTCTTTCCCCATATTCCGGTACGGATGATGACGATCTGATATATGATAAAACCCTGAAACCCGCACCACCTCGTTGGTGTGCGCCGGGTGCCGGCAAGCCCCCGCGCGCAGTGCAACAGTAGTTTGGGGTATATGTATATATATGTACATGCATAGCTGGCCATACAGGGGGGGTACCTGGGCTCAGGAGGGTCAATAAAGCCCCCCAAAGCAGCACCCCCAGCCAGTGACCCCCTCCTGCCCCCTGTGCCGCAGGTGGCTGCAGCCAGGCGCAGGCAGGTGCGCTAGTGGCGCTCGGGGGCGCGAAGGCGGCCAAAGGGCCAACGGCCCACTAGCCGCCTAGCCCCCTTGCCCCCCTTTCCCCCTCAACGGGGTGATTGTTTGTGATCGTGACAGCTGAATCATGTAGAGGTGAATATTTGGTTTGTTTCGAAGGTTGCCCC
>VCJN01001910.1:0-13686 GCA_006384855.1 Tetraselmis striata
AGACAAGTGGGATCCTGATGGCCAATGCAACAGACACCCAAGTTATGTGCAACATCACCGAGATCGACGTGGATGTGTTCGTGGTGCTGGCCCAGCTACGCGTGGAGGCTCCCGGGCCCGGCTCCACGCTGGCGCCGGACGAGGATGAGGACGACCCGCCCACTCCGGAGGAATCAGAGGCAACGGCAACGCCGGCGCCGCCGCCATTGCCGCCCGCACCGAAGCCCCCTCCGCGGCGACCGCCGCCGCCGCCGCCACGACAAGTGAAGGCCCCGTCACAGCAAGCCCCACCGAAGGCCCCGGCGACAAGCAGCCAGACCTGCGGGTGTCAAGAGCTGAGCGATGCAGCGTCCGACCTCATGGAATTGCACTACAGCCTGCAGCCCCTTTGGGGGGGATCTCTCGCAACAAACATGTTCAGTTCGATCCTCATCGTGATCCAGACTGTGATAGTCCTCCGGGTGCTGCGGCCGAGGATTCACCCTGACCCCCTGATTCCTCCAGCCCCCCCTCCAGACCCTCCTCGACCAGAACCTTTTCCTCCAGACCCGATCAGCAGGAGCAGCAGCAGCAGCAGCAGCACCTCCACCACCACCTACCCCCCGGATCCTAAACCCGCCTTCAACCCCGTCGTCACGGAAGTTGTCCTTATCAAGGAGCGTGTAACAGAATACATAGAAACTGTTGTACAGCCAGAACCCGCGCCTGTCCCGCGCAAGCGTCCGGAGCTCACCACGCACAGCTTCAGTTTCGAAATCCCCTCGGTGCCTCCTCCGGGGCCTGTCGTAGTACACCAACGCGTGCAGACAGACCCTCCCAAGTTTACCACGCAAAACTTCAGGTTCGAAATTCCCTCGGTGCCAGCGCTCAAGCCCGAGTTTACCACGCAAGAATTCAGCTTTGAAATTCGCTCGGTGCCACCTCCCAAGCCCGAGTTTACCACGCAAGATTTCAGCTTTGAAATTCCCTCGGTGCCAGCGCTCAAGCCTGAGTTTACCACGCAAGATTTCAGCTTTGAAATTCCCTCGGTGCCAGCGCTCAAGCCTGAGTTTACCACGCAAGATTTCAGCTTTGAAATTCCCTCGGTGCCAGCGCTCAAGCCTGAGTTTACCACGCAAGAGTTCAGCTTTGAAATTCGCTCGGTGCCACCTCCCAAGCCCGAGTTTACCACGCAAGAGTTTAGCTTTGAAATTCCCTCAGTGCCAGCGCTCAAGCCCGAGTTTACCACGCAAGAGTTCAGCTTTGAAATTCGCTCGGTGCAAGTTCCCAAGCCCAAGCTCACCACGCAAGACTTCAGCTTTGAAATTCCCTCGGTGCCACCTCCCAAGCCCAAGCTCACCACGCAAGACTTCAGCTTTGAAATTCCCTCGGTGCCACCTCCCAAGCCCAAGCTCACCACGCAAGACTTCAGTTGCTCAATCGACCCGGTGCCCCCCAGGCGTGTCCAGCCCGAGTACACCACGCACGAATTCAGCTTTGAAATCCCCTCGGTGCCACATCCCAAGCCCAAGCTTGTCGTAGACGTAAACTCAAAGACGAAGCGTCCGAAGCTTACCACGCACAGCTTCACTTTCTCATTCCCTCCGGCCCCAGGTCCAATTATTGACCCTGACCCTGGCGAGGACAAAAGCACACAATTCCCGGACCTAGACCCCGACCCTTACCCTGTATGGCGCCGTCCTGGAGTGGTTCTTCGAGCCGAGCTCAAGCGCCGGGGAGGTGGCTTCTCCCGTGTGGAAACCATGGACTCGGGCCACACCCCGGTGTCCGTCAACATGTGGGGTTACCACACGGCCACCACGGGTGAGGTGCTGCACCAGCGGGAGCTCAACAACAGCCCGGAGAGGATCCACGGCCTGCAGAATCTGAGAGCGCTCGCGGAGCGCCGACAGCGCCGGCCAAAGTCCGCGAGAATATGACGTGGGATGTCTGCCCAAGACATGCCTCTCCACAGCGCTCCTAGGCGGCCTAGGCGGCCTATTGAGGATCCCGAGCTGCCTGCCTGCTAGCCCAGGGCTCCTGGGCCAATACCGCGCCGTCGGGTAGTCAAGCAGTCATCGCTCTCAGCATGCAACTGCCCCGGCCCACTAACCAAGACCGCCGAGACAACGCAGTGTAACCGCTATAATCACACAATGGTGAGCGCAGCATCTATAGGCGTCGACAACTGGGGGCATTGATGCCTGTGAGAAACTCCCCACCCCCCCTGCGCAGGCTACAATTGGCCATCGCAGGTCAATCAGTGCATATACAGTAATTATACCCCCTTTCCCCCCGCATTGCCGCCTTCAATGACAGGAATACAAACCGTTGTCGTGTGACTTTGGGTGCCGATGCGGTTGACAAGAACCTGCTATGCTCGCCGGAGGTTAGAAGTGGACAACCCCGTAGCATAACTGTGGCAAACGTTCATATGGTTTGCGTGCATGCGCCTGCATGGAACTTTGGTGCATGCAAGTACCCATACTAGAATACTAGAATGGGTATTCTAGTTGGTAGCCCCTAACTACCATTCTGTAATGCTAATATTCCAGTTCCTAGTAGAATGACTCTACTAGTAGCTATTCCACTGAAAGATACCAGTAGAATAATCAGTAACTTCAATACGAGTTGTATTTTTAGTCTAAAATACAACTCCTGAAACTGTAGCTACAGCAGCCCACAGAAGTCTTTGCATGTTTTTATGGGTATGATTTGGGTTTGGTCGCCTCTGGTCGGTAAACCCACGCATAGTCTACGCCGTTGCAGCCATTGCGAGGATAACCATGAAAGAGCGTGCACATGGTGTGCTGGGGCCAATGCGACGTTGCGCGTGGCGCGCGCGTCGCATGTTATGCGGCACTACCAGTGTAACAGGTGCTGCACGGCCGGGCTGTGAACGGTTTGAGCGAACGGCACGCCGACATTTGGACATAAAGAACCGTGTTTTTCTCCCATGGTCGCCGAGATACATGTCTTGGCCACCTACCCCATGCCGCGCGGCGCATGGTTTGGAGTCTATGGTCAGCTAGCGGGCTACATGTGACATTCGCAAACTGGCCGTTCGCCCTGCAAGAAGCAGTAATACTGCAATCACGTGTTAATTCACAACATTTCGGCGTTTTATCAGATTGGCCTGCAAATTAGTGCGATGGAAAGCCCGAATTGTAATGGCCTATCAAAGTTACCCCCCTCTGTTCTGGTATCCCAGCCAGCCCACTCACTGTGGATGGGGGGGCATGATGGGGGCATGTAATGCGCCCTTCCACGCAAGCTCCCAGGCGCGAGGACCCCTTTGATAGGTCTCCACGCCGCGCGGACCCCGTCATCATTTTGGCTTTTCCCTTTGGATGATGGGTGACATGAGTGACAACATGCGCGCAGACCTGTGCAGCAGTGGCGACATTGCTGCCGAGGGGCCCAGCCCGCGCTTAGCCTACGGTGCGGGCGGTATAAGCATGAACCAATGGAATCGAAGGCACTTTATGTGTGCTACTTTCACCCAGCGAGGCGCGGCCAATGGCGCTCATCTTGCAGCTTGGAAAATTGCGGGATGATTGGCCCCATCACGACGACGGGATTACTGGCACACTCTCACGGAAATACCATGCATTGCATCGGTAGCGTGCATGGACTGGGCTCAATCTCGGTGGTCTTACAGCGCATGCATACGTCCACCCACCACCGGCAGCGCGCGGGCATATGCGAAGGATGGTAGCTACGCCGCCAACAAGTTGCCCCCTATTCATCGCCCGTTTTTTCTGTGGTTTTAGCCATGTGCCAAGCAATGCCATTGCCGAAGAACAATTCTAAAAGTGCGATAACCAGGAGAAACGGCGGCTTCCTTGGCGTAGGAGGCTTGCATACACTGGATTACAAGGCTCCATGGCCCCGTGGCCCCATGGCTTGGGCACCGAGGCGAGGATACACGCAGATTTCTATTTTCAAAGACTTATGTGGACTGGTGTATTTCAAAGCTACAGTCTGAAATACCTGTAATTAGCTCAATTCTAAATTGGAAATTTCAGAGGTACAGTTATGAATTGAGGTGTATCATAAGGGCAGTTCTATTAGGTGCGTCACGACCCGTAATCGTGCCCAGCGTAAAGCTGTTTGGCACAACTAGTATACACACGACTTTAATTACCTTCTCGTTGGGACGTCGCGCGAAGTATCTGGGTTTGACAACGACACCACGTCGACAGGTCGGATGTGGTCTATTGGTTGTGTAGACTTGCTGCCTCTTGTGAGCACTTGTGAAGTGTTATGCTCGGTCCAGCTGAATGTGTTCGATGATGCGACCTCTAGTGTGTTCGATGATGCGACCTCTAGTGTGTGTTTGAAAATGTTAACAATGCTTGCCTTCGTTGCCACCGAGATGTTTGCTGCCGTTGTACAGCACACAAAAAAACGGGCGGTCGCACTGGGATCAGAACAAGGTGGCGCCGCCGCCATTGTCACTTTTATAGCAGAACCAATAAGGCGCGGCGTGCTAAATGCTGCCGTTATTATGCCTCGGCCACCCCAACAAGCGCTGCGAGGCCGTGTCCAAGACGCCTTTACGCAACATATCGTCGCGCATGTCGACGACCTCCAGGACTTCCCGTAGTGGCATGGCACCATCTGGTCACACCCGTGTTCCAAGGTGACATGTAAGCATGTGAACGATGCCGATTAGAGTGCATGCCGTAGTGCCTTATTAGCACGTTTATCCTAGTACCTCGTTCATTGCTCACGGTCCGCACTATCAGCGGGGGGCGCGCGCACCGGGCAGCGCGCGCGTCGCTTGCCTACTATCGGCGTGGCTGGCGTGGGGCGCCCCGGGCATGCTTGGTCACGTAACTCTGGAACTCTCCGCTCTCCGTGCTTCACCTACGCTCCCTCCCACAGTCTCCGGCTTGCGCCGGGACATACACTACATGGTGGGTTGGTCGGGATGATGATACGAACAGCAAGTTATTGGCTCTCCACTTGGGAGGGTGGTATGACGCCGATAAAGTAAAGAGAGTCCGTTCAGACGCCAGTACGGACGTACCACTGAGATCGCCGGCAGGAGGTAACGGGTTCTCGACACTCAACGACTATACTCGTCGCATATACACTCGCGGCGCAATGCCTCATGGTTCGCGCACCTTCAGTGGATGATGATACGAACAGCAAGTTATTGGCTATCCACTTGGGAGGGTGGTATGACGCCGATAAAGTATAGAGAGTCCGTCTAGACGCCAGTACGGACGTACCACTGAGATCGCCGGCAGGAGGTAACGGGTTCTCGACACTCAACGACTATACTCGTCGCATATACACTCGCGGCGCAATGCCTCATGGTTCGCGCACCTTCAGCGAAAGCGCACACCCGGACGCTGGCTGCAATGACTCCAGCGACCGCAATTTACGGACTCGCCAGCTACCAACTACGACGCCAGCGACCGCCGCGTATTGCAGTTCCCGCCCAAACGGTTTCTCGGCTCGGCCGATCGGAAACTTTTGGCAAGGTTCCTCGAGTACCGGTATAAATTCGTATGTCAACTCTCGGACTCTCGGAGTCCCAATAACACCACGGACGGCAGCATGGGCGTCGACTACCATGCCACGTCAGCTACCTCGCCGCTGCGCGCTGCCATGTGCACTGCCCGATCGGCTCGACCAACGCGGGAAATTCGTATGCGATTTTCTTGTCAAAAGTTAGTATTCGACACATCATCAGCGCCGAGGAGCAGCGGTCAGCCGCTATTTTAGTCCGCTCGACAGCCCGCGCACTGAGACTCCCTCCTCTAGAGTGCCAGCCCGGGTCCTCGCCGAACCGACGAGGGCGTGGCGGGCTGCCTCTCTAGGCCTGCGATAAGCGCCTGGATCTTTACTACTGCCTCAGCTCGGCACACCAGCCCCTAGCCAGGAGGGAGCTCATCATTTCCGGAGAAACGCCAACAGTCGACGCAAGCTCGAGAGAACTTCCAGCAGTCCCCGGCCCGCGCCGGGACCCGCACAAGGGGGGGGTTGTAGGGACGATGCGCACAACACCATCCCCCCAATGTCAGTGCACTTACGTATCTGAGGATAGTAGAGCTGTTGATATCTATCAGCAGCCAACGTATACGAGTCGTTACGTTTCTGTCGGAGAGCAAAGGCTGCCTGTGCCGCCATCAAAATAGCACCGTGGCACAGCGCATCATCATGTGTAGTGCCGGCGCCTCAATGTATGTAGACCAGGGACGGGCCATTGTATTGCCTGTTGGTGGCAGTGCGCCCCGATCCCCGAAATTCCGCCACACGGCGTACTCAGCTCTGCTCGGCTTGCAGCCGTTGCTCGTTTTCCCGGGCGTCGGCCAGCGCCCGCAGCGCGTCCCCCATGTCGCAGTTGCAGCCCCCGACGTGCTGGAACGCTGCCGTCAGGACGCCCTTCGCCGCGCCCAGCATGGCCTCCCAGATCCGACACGCCAGCACCGCCGGGCCCTCTTCTTTGCTCTCGGCGTCCTCCCCGACGTCGCGCGTTGTGTCGTACAGCAGGACCTCCACCCTGGCAATCCAGCAACACGGAGTCCGTTGAATGCTCAAGCAATCACAACTCCATTGGAAGGCTGAAGTAAAGAGCAAGACTGTGTGTCTTTATGGGTGTTAACGTTACCCCTACAGTACTATCACAAGCAGCCAGGGTAAAGACAAAGCATGGCAGAACAAAAATGCCGCATTGCAGTCTTTGCGTGATACAGTGATTTTCGCCAGTTTCCATCCTCGGGCAGGGAAAGCGGGTGCGGCAGCATTGACAGCCCCTCACCTGCGCTTGTACTCGGTGCCACTGCCCTGGAAGACGGCAGCCACGCCCACGTCGCCCGTGAGCATGAGCCGCCCCGCGCTGTTCACGGCGTGCATGACCTGCGCGTTGGTCACCGCGGAGTCGACGCCCTTCAGGGGGATGCCCACCACGCGGAACGCCACCAGCCCTGCGGGGACACAATCGTTGCAGCAAAGTTTCTGAGAGAATGTGGAAAATTGGCGAAACCATTTCGCATATGTTCAATCATTTACCGCGCAATTGCTGTAGTGGACGCTTTCTATTGCATTTTCGGGTGGTTTCCTGATCGCCTTTTGCAGCTAGCTCATGTAGCTATATCATGTACGTAAAAGATGTTGCGGTATACCTTTGATTTTAAGCCCCCTTTCCTCCCTTTGCCTATTCGGGAAGAGAAAAGAGGTGTATCTATCTTGAAGTCTATCAGCACACCCCAAGGAAGGTTCAAGGCCTTAGCGGGTGGTGCAAAACAACTACTATCTCTTGACCGGCAAGTCCGCTTAAGTGATACAGACAGCTAACACGGTCGGAAGGCACGCTGCATAGCATGCCATGGACGAGATGTATGCCCATGCCGGTCCAGAGACCGCCAAAACCGATAGCTCAACAACTCTCCCACATGCTGATGTCGATGCCCAGAGGTAGGATACCATTACATTCATACATGCAAACCTTCCCGGCGAAATAAACCACTCCAAAGTACAACCCGCTTTTCACGACGTTAACTTCGAAGAGCAGGCCAGGATTTGGATTTTATTCATTATTTATTTTTATTTGGGGGGGGGGGGGGGGGGGGGCTTCCCACCTCCAGCGCAAAGCTCATGAAGGACCTCAAAGCGCTGGTGCTCGCCGAGTAGCTGCTGCAGCTGCACCGCCACGGCGTCGGCGGCGGCGGCGGGTTGGATCGATGTCGCGGGCGCCGGGTGCCGAAGCAGCGCGAGTAGGCGAGTCCGCAGGGCCTGCAGCTGCGGCATGTCGGTGCCGATAATGACCAGCTGGCAGCGGGGCGGGCTCTCCCACGGGCTGCCCACGACCGCCTCGAAGCGCCGCAGCCCGTGGAAGTGGAAGAGCGTCCGGTGGTGCCGCCGCTCCGACAGCCACACGACGCCCTTGGCGCGGAATACCCCTGCGTACCCGCACACATACTCAATACCAGTCGGGCATATGCACATAATGGTCATGAGAAGTTCAAGGGATGTAGCAACAGTTCGTATTCTTTTGGGGGTCCTGATTGAGCCCCGTCACGCGTGGGATGTTCTGGACACAACATGCAATGCATTGCAGTGGTGTGAACGAAAATGAGTATGTGCAGAATTACAAAACAACCACGCACGTACGGCCTGAAAGCCGCACTGATGTATGAGTTCGGGGAGAGGCTTCAAATGCTCGACAGAATACGATTAACAAAGAGTGGTGGTGGTGGTGGTGGTTGGGGGGGGGGGGGGGGGGGCACATGAATTGGGCAGAAACCATTTGCATGGTAGTGCCAACAAGTCAAACATCCGAGTTTGCTGCAGGTAAGACGCCATGATGTGTGGAAGTTTAGTCGTTTGGACACTAAACTTCACGAGTGTCAGAGCACCATTTCATTCCAATCACTCGAGCCCTGAGCCTGACACTCCCATCCAGAGGCAATAGCGATAGTATCCCCTCACCCGGAAGTGGAAGTCAATGAATGAATGAATGAAGTGCGCAATGTCCAGATGCTCTGTGGTACTACCGCGCACCCCACCTGTGCTGCCCAGGAGATGGTCCACCACAAATTGCTGGAAGTGCCGCAGGGAGATCAGCTGCGGCTCATCAATGGCGACGGACAAAATGTCGCCGCCGTGGTGGTGGGTGCGGGCCCCTCCGTGGTGGTGATGCACCCCGGCAGCCGCATCCCCCTCCGTGCCCGGCTGCCCCGGCGCCCCTGAAGACCGCTCCCCCGCCAGTCGAGCACGCTTCCGCGACGGCGGCGCCTCGCCAGCGCTGGCGGCTGGCACAACTCCCACACCATTCAACTCCTCAGCCCCCGAGTCCGGGCCACGGCTGGGGTACATGCATGCGGCGGCGGAGGGGCCATGCGCGCACCTCCCACCTGCCACCCGCTGCCAAAGGAGGGCACTTTGTCGTGGGATAGGAAGCCCAGGCCTCCCTGCCATCCGCACCACAAGTACCATTGGCATCAGCTTCAGCAATGTCATTACCACTAGCATAAACAGATGCCAAAAGCATTGCCATTCATATCAGCGTTGGGATGGGCACGGGCATGGGCATTGGCATAGATATCAGCATTGCCGTTGGTATCAGCATTGGCATTGACGTTTGCGAAACCATTTTGGCACAAGTCTAAAAGACCTTCGTACTTGGTGGCGGCGGGCTTCAGGGGTTGCGGCTCACCTCGGTGATCGCACCCGCGCCGCAGGGCTCCACCCGCCACACATCCATGATGGCGTCCAGCGGCGCCTGTCCGAAGCGCGTCCGCACGGTGCGGATGTTGGGCGCCAGGGCTGCGATGCGGTCCTCCAGCGCCGCCATGGCGCCCAGCCCGACGAGGTCGCACTTGTTGATGACGATGAGGTCGGCCGCCGCCAGCTGCGCCACACCGGTGGGCTGCGCGAGCGCGATCTGCGCTGCTTCTGCGTCCACCACCGTCGCCACTGCATCCAGGTGGAACCCGTGCTGCAGCAGCGTGGCGGCCATGGGACCTGGATCCGCCGCGCCGGAGGTCTCCAGCACCTGTCGACATGCCGCCCGAACAGCCATGAGCGCCGGCAGCTACGGGTGCCGACACACCGATAAGAGCCGGGAATATAACCCTCAACTGGGGTCTTCACGCAACCTATAGGAACATGGGGGAGGGGGGGGGCAAACCAAGTAGTCAAAACGCTGCTGGTGGCGGGTGAGCTGCTTCAGCGAGGCGCTCAGGTCGTCCTGCAGCTGGCAGCAGGCGCAGCCGCCTGCGAGCGGCGCGGACGGCACGCCTATCGCGGCATTGTTCTGCGTACACCGCGGTGGCCACATTCAGCGCCAAGCACGCAGCAGCGGCCAAGGAGGGGGGGGGGGGGGGGGGGGGGGGGGGCAGTCACCTGCCCGGTGTGCAGCAGCAGGGAGTCCACATCCAGCTCCCCAACCTCGTTCACCAGCACCGCCAGCCTCAAGTTGCCCCTGCCATCGCCAGTGCAGCGTGAGCCACCACCATCCCGCCCTGACATGGGATAACAGTAACTCCAGCCTACCACAATTGTTGAAGTAGTTTCATTGATCGAAATAAAATATAATAACAAAATACTCGGTTAGGCCAGCGTATTTTTTGCCAGCCCACAGGCACCTTCTATTGCAAGACTGATCGGGCAGCTGCAGCGTAGGCACGCGGGTAGAGCGTGTGTGGGGGCGGGAGCGTACTTTGTGCGTAGGATGTGGTTCACCACCGTCGTCTTGCCACTCCCGAGAAAACCAGTCAGGATGAGCGCCGGCACCGCTGAGGGCGACAGTTGTAGCCGCGTTTTAGTGCGATGCCACTCATTACGAGCCAAACAAATAGTATAACAAGTAAGCAACAACAAACAATGGGTGGATGAACGCGTTTGATTCTTCCTGTCATTGTGTTGTGAATTGAGGGACGCGATACATTTTTTGCCGATAATTCTTTGCCGGGGTAAATCCTGCGCTGGTGCAGGAGGAGGTTCCGGCGCAGCCCATCGCAGCGCGCAGGGGTGGTTGAAGGGGGGGGGGGGGGGGGGGGGGGGGGGGGGGGGCTTACGCGCGCTGCCATCGAAGGCCTGCTGCAGCAGGCGTTCCTCGTAGCGCCGGCTGAGGTTGGCCTGGTCCGGCGCGCTCGCCGCGCTGCCGCCCGGCATGCCGCTGCCGCCCGGTGTCGTTTGCCGGTGCCGAAGCTCCCCCTTCGCTGCTGATTCACTGAGCGCGGCTCGCCGCCGACCTGATCAGGCGCAGGGAGGCGTGAGTCGCAGAGCGCCGCGCGCGGGCAGAAAATTTCGGAGCGGCGTCTCGGCGTCTCCAAGTCTGCCTGACTGTTGATCAAACGACGGCCATGCACAGTCAGCGAAAAGGAGCGAGGAAAAGCAAGCAGCGCTTGTGAAAACGGCGGCTAACGGGGGACACACGTGTCACGAGGAGCGCCGCTGGGGCTCAGCAAGTGATGGGTTTGGTTTATACAGCGACAACCCCTGGTTTTTACATCATGGCTTTCACAAATGCGCACTACCGGTACTGTACTCTGGTTTATGGCAGCGACAACCCGTACATCAGGGTGTACGAGTTTTTTCCCCCTTAGATAGAGACGTGTGAAGGAAAAGTACTCGAGTAGTCCAACTTAGCTCCCTGGCCTCCTGCTTGACCCTTATTGGTTTCAGGCTTGTCTCGTCTCGCTCTCTAATCCTTAGCTGGCAACCTTTCAAAATTGAGTTTTGTTCTGCCTTTGGTGCGCACGTGCTAAAGCACTGATGAAAAAAAACCGGTAGTAGTCGAATTACGCGGCACCCTCGTCGCGTGACCCTCTGGTTCCATCGCCTTGTCGGTGACCGGGCGTTATCGACGCCAGTAAAACGGCGCGCGCGTCGTCGCTTCAACATGTATTGAATAATGGGTTTTTGCATCATTATCGACGCTCTCTCTAATCCTTAGCTGGCAACCTTTCAAAGTACCTGTACATACCCTGTATGACCTCTTGCGCGAACTGCAGTCGTAGGTCTGGCATAGCCCGTAGACCATTGCCTTTTCGAACCCCGCTGTTATTATCAATACTGTCGCTATTATCAACCAAACCCATTATTTTTTAAAGCCCTGATGCAAAAACCCATTCTTCAATACATATTGAAGCGACGACGCGCGCGCCGTTTTACTGGCGTCGATAACGCCCGGTCACCAAGGCGATGGAACCAGAGGGTCACGCGACGAGGGTGCCGCGTAATTCGACTACTACCGGTTTTTTTTTCATCAGTGCTTTAGCAAACAACGCCCCGAGTGCCTCACGGGCGGGGCGCATCTAGAAGTTCGAAGAATTCATGGCTTCATCCAGTTGAGGCAGTATGATGAGACCGGAATTCTATTGTATTTACAAAAAATGAGAAATGTCCTAGCGACCGAGCGCTAATCCTGAGTATATTCTCATCTGCAAGATGCCATCATCATTACAATAGGGGCATGCTCCATCTGCTCATCTGTCCAGCATTTCTCGTGCTTCCTGATCAAGTTCCAATATGTAAAAATGGCTAAGGATTATTTATGTTCAGTGGGACACCTGTCAGCAGAATTCTGGGGGATGTTCACGGCGTTATTCCCGACCGGCGCCGAGACCGCGCGCATCGTCATCTTGTACGAGTACCCGATTTACTGCTAATGCAAGTACTGAAGCCCATCGAATTTCATCAGAAATTAGAATAAAAAGCGGCACGGCGAAGCTCTAGCCCCGGTGAAATCTTCCGGGATGCCGTTTTAAGATCTTTCGCGCTCCGTTTTCGACGCGGTCCTCCCATTTCGTCGCGAGATGTACTGCGCAATAATAAACTGTTGGTACTTGAACGGGAGGGGGTTCCGGGACCGATCTTGCCCGACACTTGGTTGTCCCCATCTAACTTGACGACGTCTAGTGTCTATCATTCTCTTGTCCTACATATAGTAGTATATACGGCAGCTTAATACCAAACTTTGTACCAGCCCTAGAAATTGAATCTTGGGGCAGGCTACAAGTATGCAACGACATGGCCAGCTGCCTAAGATGGTCAGCCAACTAGCCATGTGGGTCTACTTTGTGGGAAAAAAATCGGCACTGATGTAATGGTGTCCAATTGGGGCGATTGATCACGCGCGCAAAATGCGCTTCAACTAGTCCCCGGGTGGGCGCATGGATTGCCAGCCAATAACAAAATAAACCAACCGACACGTCTCACGCGCCCAGCCATGTGAACGTCGCGGCGCCTGCCCCCGAGCTTCTACATGTCCACTAGCCCGCTTCTTCATAGCTAGGATCACCTCATGCGATTATCGGGGGGGGGCTCCCGCCCGCTTGAGCGGTACGGTGCCAAGCTCGCTCGGCAATGCGATAAACTAAATCGCTGCGCAACCCGTCACCCGGAAGTGCAAGTCTCCCTTGAGACTCCCCCCTTTCGAACGGCATGCCCCCGCTGACTAAGGATATCCATGGGGAGCGTAGTGGTGTAGATCACCAAGCCGAAAACATGATTGCGGAGGCCATGGGGGCACCCCTTGCCCCCCACAGTGCGGCCCCCACTACCGTTGGTAGCGGAAATATATCTCAGGCGTCAGCGAACCGCCGTCGGCGCCCCCCGCGCAACATGCGGCGTTGTCACCCGCCACGCAGGACCGCTACACCGCCTCCCCCCCCCCCCCCCCCTGGATCTCCCCGAGCGTAACCTTGGTCATGCTTCCGCTGCGGGCTGCTATGTGTAGCCACTCGCGCGGCGGGTCGGTAGCCATCTTGCTAGCGTTGGCCATGGTGATATAATTCGCCTTGATCGGCCGGCGGTAGAGATTGAGCGAATGCCGGGGCAAGGCCGTGGCCGTGGCCATGGCCGTTGTCAACACGCTACGACTCGTCCAAACGGCGGAAATGTACTCGTTTGATGCCTCGCTAGACATGGTGAGCAAGGGGGGCCTGCCCCGGGCGCTGGCGCCAGTGCCGATGGCGAATTCAACATTGACTAGACGCAGGGGCGACTGCACCTGAAACGGTGCTCGAATGTAGACGGAACCTATATATACGCATCTACAACGTGCATACCCCGGAAATTATCTCACTTTATATACTGCCGGTGGGGCGATGGGGGTAGTAAGGCACTACATACGCTAAGTACTAAGGCCGGTGGAGCGTGCGTGGCGTCCGCCGGCTGTCGAGGGGCCGGCGGTGTTCTCTAGGAGATACTTCGCGAAGAACACGTGAATGGCAACGGACAGTC
>VCJN01001913.1:0-35081 GCA_006384855.1 Tetraselmis striata
CAAGGGAACATCACGTGGTAAGCGCAAGAAGAAGCAGCCCACGGGTCGTAGCCGCTCAGGCGGCACCACCCGCACCCGCAGCGGAAGCAAGCCGCGTCTCTCCGGCGCTCGCGACTCCGACTCCGACTCCGACTCCGACTGACGACGAAATAGCCCGCCAATAATCCGGCACCTGACACCAGTAACGGTCGCACGATCCGCCGCTGCGACAAGCCGACCAGCAGAACCAAAAACACCGGCCGCTACTAAGCCTTGCAACCGGTGTTGCCACTGTGCTATACTTTCACGCAATTAGGACATTACTGCCCGAAACACGGGGCATCCCGCAGCAGTTATCCTGAGACATATAGAACAATCCATATTCCAGTGAAGGAGGGCATCGCAGCCCCCGCCAAACTCTATTAGCCGGCTGAGCGGTGGATAAATACTGAGCGACAATTAGATATTCCGATCAGCCCCCTTCTCCCATCACACCTTCGTAGATGTAGGCGAGACGCTTTGGCTGCCTAAGCTTACATGTTGAGCTCTGAATGGGATAGGCCCGACTTAGGTGGGGACAACATGGGGACGCTGTTGTCCTAGCTACAGCCCGTTGGAAGGAGGAGGGGCTAGGACACACATGAGGACGGCCGGTAGCTTGCTGAGCTGTGATTACACGTAGTGTTCCCTACCATGGTTAGAGATAGCAGGCCCTAAGAACAGCTCAGTCTGAGCTTGTGGCCGTAGCAGATTAGCAGTTATAATCAATCTCATTTTCAATTCCAATTAACCCATATGTGGCCGGTATTGCGAATATACAAGAATTTCCCGCAATTATGACCGCACCGCCCGACTACTCCGCCGAGTATAGCAATACCCAATTTCCATGACGGAGGACGTTTGAGTCCCCACGAAACCCTACTAGCCGGCTCAACGGTGGATAAATACTGAACGACACATAGATATTCAGGTTAGGTTTCTTCCCCCATCTCACGTTATTACTTGTAGGCGGGACACCCCGGGCTGCCTAAGCCTACATGTTGAGCTCTGAATGGGGTATGAGATTCATATGTGACGTAAGTGTGCCCTACTGGTGACGAACGACGACATACGGGGACGATACGGGACGGACGAGGGACGTGGATTTCATACCGAGTAGCGACGACTATCGCGCGCGACCTGTAAAGTACTATATGAATTTCTCGTTTCCATAGTTTCATCAAATTGATATGCGCACGCGGGCTCGCGTGTCGCCCACCGACGCGGAGCACCCGGGCTAAGTACAGGCGGCTGCACGTACTCACTGCACATCGCCGCACATCGCTGCCCATCACTGCACAACGCGGGGTCGCTGGCGTCGCGGTGCGCCAAGCTGGCGGGCCGCGCCCCCGGCGTCTGCCAAGCAAGGAGTAATCACGATAAGTACTGGCACGGTGCGGCGGTCGACTCTCGCGATGCCCGTGCGTGCCCGCACAGCAATGGTGCTTAGTTCGCGCATAGCGTTGCGGCACAACATGCATGTGCCGGCAGGGTGCCGGGAGTGCGTGGCAAACCATGATCGCAGGCTGCCGGCATGCGATCATGGCTTGCGCGGCAGTCACGGCGGAGGTGTGGGCCGGTGTCGCGGAGGCGCTTTTATTACATTGCTGGGCATCACTTCGCCGTTGTGGGCGGTGCCCACCACAAAACAGCTCCTGCCTAATTTTCTATACATTTGAAATTCAGACTTTAGGGGGGCGGCTAGGGCACCTTCGTGAGGTCTGCCACAGTTGGAAGCCGCGCCAAGTGTTCCCTGGAAGCTGTGAGGATACTGTGCCTCCTTGGGCTTACCGTTGGGAAATACCCCTCGCGCCACTTATGAATGGGTTCCATGTGCGCAAGCCTTGGCGGGGAAGTCGCGGTCCACGTCAAAGGGGCATAGGGGAGGAAAGACCCGACGTGGTGCGTGCTCCCGGGGATTGCCGCTCTGTCTCTTTCCCACTTGTGGGCTTCCTTTGTGATGTCGGACAGGAACCGGCTGAATCTGTCCGTCTGAATCCATGTGTGGGTGAGGGCTTCTTGCACCACGCGTGCGGTCAGCCGCATGAGTTGGAACAGCGGGAACTGCTCCGCGTGGGTCCCAGCGAGGAGAGGCTCCATAGCCCCGTCGTCATCGTTCTCGACGAGTACAGCGGCCTGCTTCGCAGCGATCTCGAGCATATCCTCGGCGCCTTGCAGCCACACCGAATCCGAACCGCGGAGGTATGTGAGACGCGTATCAGCGTCGACGATGTCCCCGTCCATATCGGGCTGGTCAAGCAGGAAGAGCTTGTACTGGGCGAGCGCGTCCGCGCCGACATCCAGCAAAGTGTGCCAATGCCAAGCGTGGCGCAGGGAGCGGTAGAGGGCCGGGTTGCTGGACTTGGTGGGAGTCCAGCTGCCGGGGAGATGGATGTATTCCCCTCTTATGTCCTCGTCGGTGAGTCTATTTTGTAGCGTGTTCTCCTCCACGCTCGCGTATGCTAGTTGGGTGCGTGTACAACGCTCCACCATCATGGCCCTTTTCTGGGTTGTCATCGATAGTGCCATGGTGGGTGGTGCAACTGATGACACTTCGTCGCCTCTTGTGATTGATATCCTTGCGAAGCAGGCGGCGTCGCGCGTACGTACCGTCGCGGCGCTGCTGCGCGGTATACAGATCGCGGAATGGGCAACTGCTGCCGTCGCTAGGTGTGCGTGAACATAAAGATAAGCGGCGATATACACCCGATATTAGCCCGATGTATTGACGCTTATTTGCGTAGTCGCAGCGCGAGTAGTAGTACGATGTATCGGTGCAGTCCCGCGCGCGCGCCCCCACGACGTGTGTGCGCGCGATGTGCGGCACGTTGTGTGCGGCGATGTGCGGCACGTTGTGCGTCACGTTGTGTGCGGCGATGTGCGGCACGACGGGCGGAGGTGTGGGCGGATGTAGGTGGTCCGGTAGCTTAGGTGGTAGGCGGTAGGTGGTGTTCGTAGGTGCGCGTTTTAATGCAGCCGCCCTAACTGCTGATGATTGTGTAACGCCCCAGCACGCGCATGAAGTACGGGGTCGCCTCACGGTCATCACCGCCGCTCACCGCTGAACCAAGCGCGGACAGCCGCGCACTCGCCTCTGTGCTCCCTGCCGGTGGTGGGCTACATCCACCCCAACTCTCAACACCCCCCCCCCCCCCCCCGCGCGCGCGCGGCAGCAGGCATGCCGGGAGAGAGATGGATATCGAGTGTGTCGAAGGATGGCGTGTACGCATGCAAGCACTGCCAGGGTTGGGTGACGGGCAGTAGTGAAAGGACGGCGCGAGAGCGGCACTTCCTAAAATTCCCGAACTGTAGGCACTCGTTGAAGCGTGCGGGTAAGTTGCGCCGCAAGGCCGCGTTAAAACAAGCAGCAGCAGCAGGGGCGGCAGCAGCAGCAACAACAACGGGGGGCGGCAGCAAGAGTACCAGCGGCCGTCGGAAACGGCCCGCCGGCGCCGGTCTCGGACGACGGCGGCTCGAAGGAGGACGATGTGATGGGCGTGGGGGAGGACCCCGTTGGCGAAGACGGTATGGACATCGACGCGCTTGCGTGGCCGCCGGCGGGCGTGGAAGCCGCCGATGAGGGCGTGATACGGGAAGGCGATCCCGGTGACTTCTACATGAAGGCCATCGCCAAGAAGTTCCGGGGAGTATGGCACTACGGCGTGATAACCGGCGTTGTTACCGAGTGGGTGTTGGAGGACTACGGCGGGGCGACCCAGTGGCGCGCTGTTTTCGAGGACGGTGACACTTTGGACCTTCTGCGTTCAGAGGTGAGCGGGCCCGGCCTGTGTGCTGGTGGCACCACTCACCTGCGGTTGTATGGAATCACACGCACCCCCCGGTCGGCGTGGCAGGTTGTGGAGGCTATGGCGGCTGCCCAGGAGCACCCCCCTGTGGATGCGGACGGGGAGGCTCGCTTGGTAACCGGCCCTAAAGGCGATGACCAGTCCAGTGAATCCAAAGAGGAGGGCTGGGAAGGGGGTGGGGACGCGGCTGGCGCCGGGTGGACGAGCGATGAGGAGAAGGAGGAGGATGAGGCGCACCTCCGGGCGTGGGAGTCTGCGGCTGTGCCGGGGTCCGAGACGAATGCCCTCACGTTTGCAGTCATGAAGTGCTCGGCCCAGGTGAAGAGCAAGAATTCCAACAACTCCGCTGACAACGAGTGGCAGCTGTTGCATGACATCATGCCCGCCAGCTTCACCTGGGGTGGGATGGCCGTGCCTACAACATAAAGTTAAATCATACCCGCCTCATACGGACTATGCATGTTCGTAATCCTTAGCGACTATCAAAATACTCGCTCGCAGGAAGAAACAATGACTGTACCCGCCCAGCAAGGCCTCAGCGCACCTGCCGAGCAAGTCAGGCTCAGGCCGGGACGGCGCGCGCAGCAGCTGCGTCATCATTTGTTTTTTTCCCGCCCCCGGGACAGGAAGTTCCTGCGGGTACGGCCGGGATGTGCCTGGGTGCGTGCTTGACGCGGCGCGTCTTGGGGTGTCAGGCCCCTCACGCTCCTCGCCTCCCGATGCATGCAAGTGCCTGATACATCCAGATATGTTCGGCACATGTGCCCCAAGGGGTGTGTGGCGTTCAGCGGGGCGCCCGGGAAGGCTGCCGAATGGGCGAACCTCCCCGACCAGCACTGCCCGGAGTGCAATGCCGACAGGTTTATCTGCACGCCGCAGTCCCTGAAGCTCACGGCTGCACGGGTTTGGTAAGTCTTGAGCGTGGCGGACATCATCAAGGGCTGGTTCCGAGACCCTGTGTGGTACGCTTGCTGGAAGCAGGGGACGGACGTGTCTATCAACGCCTTCCGCGCCTCGCCGGAGGCGGAGCGCCTGGATGAAGGCGGGCACGGCACCGGCCTCGCCGCGGGAGACTTCCTCCATGCCGACAACGGGATCTACACACTCACAGATGATGGCTTCCTGTCGCACCTTCGGGCCACCCAGTCTGTCACCGGGGTTGGGATCAGGTGTGAGGACATGCCGCCCCACATGCTGACCTCCATCCAGGAGCAACTGGCACCCAGTCGCACTCATTGCCCCCCCGGAGCCGCCCAACCTGGGCAAAATACTGTTAGAGGTGCTGCACGAGCTCGCGGTGCTTGGCGAGCATGGAGTGAGGGTCACCCCCGCAGACGGGGGGGAACAGTTCGTGCACAAGGTCTTCCTCGGTATGTGGGTGTGCGACGCTCAGGGCAGACGAAAGATCTTTGTGCGGGGGGGGGGCCTAGCCAGCTCAGAGGTTGCCCCTGGTGCCGTCTGCGGAGCCATGTGGAGTGCCCGGACGGCACGGTGAAGGTGTCGCCTGCGGGGTATGTAAAGGACGTCATCCAGAGGGTGGATGGCGTAGAGTTGCAAGCTGTGTGCACAGGCGCGAGCTGCCTCCTGCTCTCCGGCGACCAGATGCTGGAGCAGATGGGCGTCATCGGCCAGATAGAGGAGGACTTGGCCAAGTCGGCCCTTGACGGGGATGAGGACGGCGAACTGAGCCCCGCTGCCCGGCGTGCGTTCAACACAACCCGGCTGGAGTAGGCCAAGCAGAACACCGGCTGCCATGGCGTGTGCCAGGTGCCTGTGGTCCAGGGCTATGTCAGCATGGTCAACCTCTTCCCCCTCGCGCCGGACCACCTGTGCTTTTTGGGCTTGGAAAAGGACTTTTGGAGGAACTTCCTCGACGTGCCGGACCACGTTGGATTTCGGGCTATGAAGCAGGAAGACCGGCGCAAGGCTTTAGTCATGATACCCAGCAACTTTGGACGCGGGTTGCGCCCTTCGTTTGCGGTGTCCAAGAAGTCGAAAGGTAAGCCCCCCCCCCCCCCCCCCCCATGGGCATGGGCGTGGGCGGGGGCGGGGGCGTGACGGCATTCCCCTTCATGACTGCAGGGTCAGGCAAGGTGACGGTGCAGTCCGGCTGGGTCATAGAGGACTGCTGGCACCACACGGAATCGTTTTCCCTTCTTACCGCCGGTCCGCTGTTCGAGGAGGCCCGGTGAAGGCGATCATGACCGGGAAGGAGCTCGCGTCCCCAGCGGTGATGCGTGCGGTTTCGCAGCTGGGGGTGCTTGGGCACATGTACAAACGCATGCAAGGAGCTGTGTGGTTCGTCACGCGGGGGGGGGGGGGGGGGGGGGGGTTGCAGAACGTGGTGACGGAGGAGGACGGCCCTGAGCGCAAGGTGGACGCGCTCACCAGGGAGGGGAGGACTCGATACCTAGCGGACATCACCCACCGTGTATGCCCGCCTGGCTGAGGGAAACGGCTTCGTGTCGCTCCTCGTCTCCAACTTGCACTCGGCGGTGTGCCGCATGATCCACCAGATGCTGGCTTGCGGGCACCCGCTTGCGGAGCTGTGGATGGAGAACCTCATGGGCTTCTTGAAGGCGGGCGCCAAGCGCGTGCTGCCGAAGAATGTCTGCGAGACCATGATAAGGGACCTCCTTTTCGCGCAGCAGATCAACCGCATGAAGGCGCATCGCCTCTACCGAGAACCCAACCCCAACAAGAAGGTCTCTTCTCCCCCCCCCCCCCCCCCCCCCGCCTCTTGCTGTCTCCTCAGCCACGTGCACCCATACCCACCCACACACACACACACACACACATACACTCACACTCGCACTCAAAGCGACCCACCCACATTCACAGGGGTACATGGCCCCAGACGACGCAGGCCCCGGCGCCATGGAGACGCCCATCCGGTTGGTTGGGAGCGCATCCGCTGCGTGGGTGCACGCGGTGGACTTCAAGGACCATTTGGAGAAGCTGCTGGACGACGTCCGACGTACGGTGCAGGGCTCGCACTCGTATGCACCCATACTCGCGGGGTGGGGTGCGGTCCTGCCGGGCTGGACCCCCAGCGGTGGCGCTGGGGGGCTCCTGGCCTACAAGGCGGCGTCGCTTCGCAACGGCGACAAGCCCCGGCTTCACCGGGGGGGGGGGAAGACGGGGAGACGTCGAGAGACAACTCCTTCTTTGTGTACAAGATGTTGAAGCAAGTCCCCGACGCTGACCCACCCCCCTACACCACCGAGGAGCTGGAGAGCGAGGAGGAGCTGCCAAGAAACCTGCTGGCGGAGCGCGAAGACGCCAAGTACACCACCATGGCCGCGCGAGCTCAACACTTCTACCTTGCCATGCCACCGCCCCCGCCAGGGCTGACTCGGACGACAGCCGTGCCAGCGCGCGGCCCATTCGGGCTGCATTGTGTACGGTGTGGACGCCGGAACGAGCCCACACTGCCGTGGGCTTGGACGTGTGGAGAGTGCCGGGCGGCGGCGGTGGATCCGGCGGGGAGGAGGCCCTTGTCCTACTAGATGGTCCGGGCATCCGCAAGGTGGCTGTTCTCATGGCCCCTGCCGACATGTCCTCCGCGAAGGCTGCCGACTTGGGCGTCGACGCCGGGGAGCTGGTGGTGGCGGGGATCCACGCAAGGTCGCAGGACGGTGCGCGAGGGGGGGCGGGGGGGGGGCAGCGGCTGTGGGATAGGCGGCGCAGCGGTTGCTACCGAGTGAGGCTTAGCATCGTTTGCAGTAGCAACGCAGCCTTTCCGGTTGCATAGTGTGACGCCGCCTGGATGTAACCCAGCAGTACGCGCAAAGTGCAAGTGTCACACGCCCGTGTGCCCCACCCAATAACATTGCGCCCGACCTCACTGACGGCATGCCTGGCTCTCCTTCATCTCTTGGGCCGTCCGCCGCCTCACCCTGCGCACCCTACCAGCCGCGCGTGCCTTCTCAGAAGTCTCAGACACGGCGGCGCGAGTCGCGTCGTGGAACGCGTCCCTGGCACGGCGGAACTCCGCCCTCACCGCGGCCGTGGTCGGGCAGGGGACTGCCCACTGATGGGTCGCCATGCATGGGTACTTGGGGCCGCACAAAGCCGGGGTGCCGTCGCAGCGACACTCCCAGTCCGTCCGTTGGCCGCAGTACACGCATGACGGGCGTCCGGCGAGGACACGCACATGATAGTGCATGTGGCCGCCTGCCGCCACTGCTCGTAGTGCTCCGGTCAACATGGCGACGAGCAAGTCGGCATGTCCCGCAGGTGGCTGCGGGGCGGGTGGCGCGAGCGCAGCCTCGCTCACCTCGACAACCCCCTCATCCCTATCAGTCGCCTCTACCACGGCCTCCTCCGCCTCCTGATGCGGCGCATCAGGCGCATCGTCGTCGCCTGGCAGGGCGTCCCCCCCCGCAACGGCGCCGTCGGCGGTGGCCGACGCCGTCGTGGCGGGGTGCTGTGAGGAGGTGGCCCTAGACATAGGTGGGGCCGGCACCGCCATGTGTTGCTCCACATGCGGTGCGGTTGCGGTTGCGGTGCGGTTCCTGACGCGACAGCTCCGTCGCACAGGTACCGGCACCGGCACCCCACGCCTGCTGCGCTTACCACCAACCGGCATGTTTCCTTCGGGAGGCGGTTCATCCGCGTCGGAGGCGAGCGGCGGTGCCGGTGTGGGTGTGGATACTGCCCGGCCATTAGGGCTCCCGCCGCCCGCCGCTCCGCCGACCCACGCCGCAGCGTGTGCTGCGCCCCGCATAGTCGCCTCGAATATATCATACATGACCCGGGGACAGGGCGGGGGGGGGGGGGGGGGGGGGGGGGAGAATTCGTGCGTTTCGTATGTCGGCGGAACGGCGTGCGAAGCTGCGGATGGCGAAGGTGGTGGAAGTAAGCGTGGCGGCGTCGGGGGCATATTACCGTGCGTGCTTGCGTGCGCAACCCGGCGCTAGCAAGCGCCGGACTCGGCGTGTGCCGGCGGCAGAGCTGCGAAGCCATGGACACGGTACGGGATGCCAAGTCTGGCTAAGCAACTGCCGAGGCTGGCGGCTTAACCCCCATGTCCGGCGGCTGAGGGACGGGAAGTGCGTAGAAGTTGATCGGCAAAGCGGGCATATAAGCATGGCTGTGCTAGGTTCCTATTAAGTAATGGCGGTTTGTGCTAAGTAATTCGTAGGGGTGGACCATGCAGCGCAGGTAGGGGGCGGTATAAATGAGGCCGGGCACATATAATGCTCCACGAAACGACACTGGCGCACGTGTAGTTGAATAGACCCCCCCCCCCCCCCCCCCCGCCCCCCACCCCACCCCCGCCGGGTCGGCCCGCCGACCCGCCACGGCATGTAATATCTGTCATGCATCGCCGGGGTATGTGTGAGTGGATGCCCTGCTCCCCCCCCCCCCCCCCCCCCCCCATTTACACTTGTGCACTCATTAAGTTTGGGCTGCTTTCGGAGCAGTACATGTACGTATGTATATACATACAATGGAACGTAGGACTTGCGCGGAAAGAGGCGGAACTGGCGGAGTGCATTGGGGGTGCGTAGAGTATCGTGTTGGTGAGATTCGGGGTGCATCGGACGCCGGACGCCCACCCACCCGGCGTAAAAAACGCGTAATATTCACACTATATTCACACACAAATGTGTGAAAACCGGACATTCCGTGCCGGATGGATGGGAATACGGCGTCAGATGCAGCCAAAACCCCAGGGACACGCTATTCTATGCACCGCCAATGCACTCCGCCAGCACCGCCTCATTCTCTGTCGATTTCGAAAACGCCTTCACATTATCCACCGCTAATTGCAATTGCCACCGTGTAATGTTGTCACTATGTGCGCACACAACAACACTTACTACCGGTTCCGACGCGGATGGAGGCGGGGCTTGCGGAGTGCACTGGCGGTGCACAGACTAGTGTGCTGCAAATAATTGGGGTGCATCGGACGCCGGACGCCCACCCACCCGGCGTAAAAGACGCGTAATATTCACACTATATTAACACACAAATGTGTGAAAACCGGACATTCCGTGCCGGATGGATGGGAATACGGCGTCTGATGCAGCCAAAACCCCAGGGACACGCTATTCTATGCACCGCCAATGCACTCCGCCAGCACCGCCTCATTCTCTGTCGATTTCGAAAACGCCTTCACATTATCCACCGCTAATTGCAATTGCCACCGTGTAATGTTGTCACTATGTGCGCACACAACAACACTTACTACCGGTTCCGACGCGGATGGAGGCGGGGCTTGCGGAGTGCACTGGCGGTGCACAGACTAGTGTGCTGCAAATAATTGGGGTGCATCGGACGCCGGACGCCCACCCACCCGGCGTAAAAGACGCGTAATATTCACACTATATTAACACACAAATGTGTGAAAACCGGACATTCCGTGCCGGATGGATGGGAATACGGCGTCTGATGCAGCCAAAACCCCAGGGACACGCTATTCTATGCACCGCCAATGCACTCCGCCAGCACCGCCTCATTCTCTGTCGATTTCGAAAACGCCTTCACATTATCCACCGCTAATTGCAATTGCCACCGTGTAATGTTGTCACTATGTGCGCACACAACAACACTTACTACCGGTTCCGACGCGGATGGAGGCGGGGCTTGCGGAGTGCACTGGCGGTGCACAGACTAGTGTGCTGCAAATAATTGGGGTGCATCGGACGCCGGACGCCCATCCACCCGGCGTAAAAGACGCGTAATATTCACAATATATTAACACACAAATGTGTGAAAACCGGACATTCCGTGCCGGATGGATGGGAATACGGCGTCTGATGCAGCCAAAACCCCAGGGACACGCTATTCTATGCACCCATATGGTATGCATACCGCCAATGCACTCCATCCGTAAACCCCCGCCTCATTCCCAGTCGTACGTGCTTGTGCACACGCACGGAATGCTTGCACTGCTCCGAAACCACTGTCACATACCCCGCTCATTGGGTACCGATTGCGGCGCATGCACGGCTAGATATTTGTTTACATAAACCCGGGGGGGGGGGGGGGCACAGCAGTGTCCCGCTACTCAACCTGCATTGGATTAGGGCGACGATTGCAAACAAGACGAGGAGGCGCGCATGAACTGCTCCGAAACCACGCGATGTGGCCCGGTGACCTCCATATCCAGCACGTCACGATGCAAGTAATAAGGACAGGACCCCCCCCCCCCCCCCCCCCCCCGCCAAAGTGGAGGAAGTGTAGGAGTACAACCGGAGCATGACGTGATCCATTGTCGCTTATTTACAAGCACGGGCGGTGCTGCCAGACCCGATCGTCTACGGCGGGATGGAGGCGGCAGCGGCAGCGGCAGGAGCCGCAGCCTCAACAACAAGCCGCAGCTCCTTCGCTCTGGCATGGATGCTGGCGTAGTCCTCGTCACTGTACAAATGGTTTGGCAACACAGCATGTTCCCCAAAGTGGGCCACATACTGCGCCGCCAACTCGTGGTTGCGTTTCTCCGCAGCATCACTGCGGGGGGTGATGTGTGGGTACAGTGCCTCGTTGTAGGCTGCCAGGAACGGCGTGTACTGGGTAGGGTCGTCCGCACGGCCGCAGCCAGGCAGTCCCAGAAGGTGCCCCTGCCCGTACAAGCGGACATTGCCACGCCCCTGACACTTGAGGCAGGGGTTACCGCCGGGCTGGTCAACTGGGGCGCCCGCGGGCCCGCGGTGCGTCGTGTCCGACCCAAACATGTACCCATGGTATTGTTCCATGTAGGGCTTGTTCTCCTCGGGGACACCCATGCCACGCTCCAAGTCCTCCAGGGGCTGCATCAAGTTCTTGTGGCTCGTGATGAAGTTGGCAGCTCCCGGATCTGTCTCCGCCAGCGTCCTCTCCGTGAGGCGGTGATTCTCGTGGCCCTTTTCATGTCAACACATGGATGGCACTCAGTCCCCGCCCCCGCCCCCGCTCCCGCCACCGGCGTGGGGGGGGGGGGGGGGGGGGGGGGCGCACCCGGTACCGAATGTGCTTCACGGCATCTGTGAAGCTCACTTCTGGCCCGCGGTACACCTCAGTGGGGCGGCAGTGGCACGTGCATGCAAGGATGGCCTGCAGATTTGGAGCCTGCCCATCAATGTGGGTGATCTGAGCGGGGGCATTCGCCGGGGTGAACAGCAACGCGATCACCGGCCACGACCAAAACCCTGGTGCTAGCTCGCCGGCCTTCTCGGCACCAGCCACGAAAGCGCGCCGCAATTCCAGCAAGGCGGCAAACAAGGCCTTCCTGCAAGGCACACGCTCAGAATAAGCGACGCACGGGTCAGGGGTTGAAGGGAGCGGGGGGGGGGGGGGGGGGGGAGGCACCTCTTCATCTGATTCGGCCTTTTGCCGACCAAGGTCTCTGGCGCACTCCTTGCCCAATGCCACAGCTTCCACGGGTCGACTTTGCCCTCCTTTTCACCGACGTACGGCATCACCTGCGTGTGCTCCGCAATGTCCAACATGTCTTCCGGGGGCAGGATGACCTGTCGGTGTCAGGGGCACACACACGTCAAGCCAAGGCGGGCATCGGCAGCAGCAAGGCATCATGTTTATAGGGGGGGGGGGGGGGGTTGCACCTGGATGCGCCCGCCCTGAATGCCAAAGCCCATTTCGCTCCATTGCTTGCTTGGCATGCCGACCAGACACTCCATCGCCATCTCCAGCAAGGTCTTCTGGGCGTCACTCAGGTCCAACTTAAACGGCGTGGGCTGGCCCGATTGCAACTGCTTGTTGCCGATGAAACGCGCCCGCAGGGCTTGGCTGGGAGATATCAGCTCCATTGGGGTGCCGCCTTCATGCACGGCGGGTGGCACGCTCGAAGAACCTCCCGCTCCTTTCAGCCTCTTGGTAGACTTGCGCCGCTGAACAGCTTCAACCGCCACGCACCGTTTGCACTTCGAGGTACGCCGATTGCCGCCGGCGGTATTGAACGCGGCCGCTGCAAAGAACACACCATCTGGAGCATGGAGGACGCCCGTGCATCCCTTCAGGCGAACCTCATCTACCCGCCTCACCGCCCGCTCCGGTGCTTTCCCCGCGGCCGCCTCCTGCTGGATGAGGCTTGACGGATCCTGGTTCAGGACTGTTTCCACTAGCGCCACTGTCGCCCCCATGGAGACAGACTTCCAGCCTCGCACCTGCGGGTTGCATGGCCCACGCACGCGCTCACCCCCCACTGTGTGTCAGCGCTGCATGCTACTTGCCAAGTGCTGCATGCCAAGAGGTAGGGGCGGGGGGGCGGACCTGGGCAATGCGCCTTGCAGCCCAGGGCGTGAACGGTCGCAGGCCATCCTCGGGCTTGCCCACCCGCGCACACAAGTCCATGGGGACGATGTCCGTGTCAGTAGGAGCATGGATGACGCCGTCCTGGGCACTCCGTTGCTGCACAACGTTGTTGCGAAAGCTTTCCAGGGCTTCCGTGCTGAATTCTCTGCACGTCCCCGCGCTCAACAGTGCAGCGCGACGCTCGTCCTCGGGCTTCAACTTCAGCAAGCAGTAGATGAAGAACAGCACCCGCCACCCGCAGGTCCAAATGTCTTCTTGTCGCTGGTCCACCGCCACGGGGATAGTGCGAGCCTCCGCCTCCGCTACTCTCAGGAGGTGTGTCACGTTCTCCCAGCACAAGCCGGCAGGCACCCCCGGATCAGGCGACTTCATCATCCGGGTCACGAACTCACGGAACATGGACATGATCAGCGTGTGCTGCGAGTTGGTTTCTTTCATCATCGAGTCGAAGACTAGGGGCTCGGTTTCCGCAGCGTCCACCACCAAGGCAGTGAGGTGGATGGAGACACAGACCGGAATCACGAAGGTGCGCACGTCCGATAAGGGCTGGGCCGCCGGGGGAGGGTTCTGGAAGCAACGGGCCCGCCGGAAGGCTGCCTGCTGTGCTCGCACGTCCATCTCCCACTGCCCAATGCTATCGCCCTCTCCCAACAACTTCCTGCGCAGATAGGCCTCGTTCCCGGACACCATGCTCAGAACCACGACGTTTGTACTCCCTTCCGCTCCGCCGCGTCCTTCGCTGAACCCAACCAGGTCTCGTGCGATGTGCGACAACAAACCCACCTCTAGCAGCCCGGGAGCGTTCAGTTCCGGGTCTGACGTCGGGGCCACATTAGGGAACTTTCTCAGCAAGGCCTCCGCGGCGTCTTCTCCGAGAAGCCTCCACAGCTCCAGGCGTACGGGGTCATAGGTACCACCATCTGTAGCCACCGCTCGAGGTAGGCTTGCAACCTCGTCGTCGCATCTTCCTCAGCGAGGAGCTCGGGGGAATTAACACTGTTTGACATGGCGGCAGGTTTATGGGGGGGGGGGGGGGGGGGTCTTGGGTGCCCACGCACGGGGATTTGCGGCGCTGGGTGGAGCGGCGGACACTCACCCGTTCCGCCTCTACATGTCGTGCACACCGCTGCTGCACACCGCTGCCGCACACCGGTGCGCATATTCGTCGCGCACATATACACGCGCGCCCTACCGCATATATTATCCCGGATTCACTCGGTGAAACCACGTATTCAAAACGCCGTGCTGCTTCAACAATATACACTGCGAAATTACCCCGACACAATGCCGCACCGACTAGCCCTTCACAATACATGCATACCAGTAGTAGTGGCGCGCTGCTCCTCGCCTCCGCTGTGTCGTTGACTGCCCCGGAAGGCGGTCGTCGACTGGGTGTTAGTTTCTCCACCTCGCCCCCCCCCCCCCCCCCCCCCCCGCTTTCACCGCTCACAGCGCCATGGCAGACCTCGTCTCCCGGGCAAAAGCCATCGTTATCACAAAGAAAACCCGTGCAGAGGTGCCCTTATGCCTGGTGTTCGCGGCGCAGTCCGTGGAGACAATGGTTGCCCACGCGGCAAAGTCGCAACCAGCAGATCTGCGGGTCTACCCCTCAGAAGACGACGCCAGGAAGGGTTCCTGGGGCGCACCTCTGCAGGAGTTTGCAGCCCGGCTTAGGAACCAATCCGGCGGGGGGCCGCTGCGACAACAACTCGAGGCCGCGCAGTACACGCTGCCAGAGGGGGTGCTGGCCTTCTATGTCACGCCCGCAGATCGCACCGGCATCACGGACCCCTCCAGCGCTGCTGGGGCTGCCTCGTCCTCCTCAACAAGGTCGCGCGCCAGCACCGACACCATCACTGTCATGCGTGCAGAGATCCAGGCCGTATGGCCACGAGATGATGACGACGTGTACTTGCCGGTGCAAGGTGCGTTGGGCGAGGTTGTTGCCCCTGACTGGGCGGCGGGCCTTGTTGTCTCGCGTGTCCGCGCCGCCGGCATCGAGGAGGACGAGAAAGACATGAGGAAACGCGTGACAAGGTGGGCACGCAACAAAACACTCCACCCACCACATAAGCACGCACCTACTCGTGGCTAACTTGTGCCGCGCGCAGGTTCGTCCGGGAGCGCCGTAAGGCCCACCTAAACGCCAAGGCTTCCACAGTGCCAGCGGCGCAACTCGTGGTGGCCGAGGAGGCCGCGTCCTCAGCCGCTTGGAGGCGAAACGATTGTGGCTTGTTGTGGGCGTCCGGGCACAGGGGGCGTCCCGACGCCAAGGCAAGGAAGCTCATGGCGGCGTCGTCGACGGCACAGCCTCCCGGGGTGGTGAAGACACTGACGGCCGCCGTTCTCCCTCCGGACGCGCCGCTGCCCCGCCCACCCCTAACTGAGAAGGAGCTGTGCTGGATGAACGCCGCCGACAAGAAGCAGTCGGACGCCGACAAGAAGCGGAAGAGGCCAGTGGAGAAGCGCCCAGGTAAGAAACTGACGGTCGCGGAGTCGGAGGCGGAGTCGGAGGCGGAGGCGGAGGCGGAGGCAGCGAGGTCGTCGAAGCGGCGGGTCCCCCGGGCACGCAAGAACAAGAACAAGCAGTAGCTTCCCCCCCCCCCTCCCCTCACCCCCCCCCCCCCCCCCCCCAGGCGGGAGCGGCGGGCGGCGGCGGGGGGGGGGGGGGGGGGGGCGTGGTCCCCCCGCCCCCGCCCCCCCCCCCCCCCCCCCCCCCGGGCCACATTCCCCGATGGCAGCTGTCGCGAATATTGTAATTCAAACATTCTTCGGCAAACCGCTGCCTGCCCCCGCCCTCCCCTCGCGAATATTTATGTAACGTGAGCACTCTTTGGCAAAACATGGCAGCCAAACCGCCCATCTGATGACCTTTGATCGGACGGCTGGCAGGCCCGTTCAGCAGTACTAGCTATAATGTACACAAAATTCCCCAGTGTTACCAAATTCGTACGGCTGCGATTTGCGCTCCCATGTACTAATAGTCGTAGTTATCCACAGGACGACTCGTCATCGCGCCCGGGTTCGTACTAGATACCCGGTACCGGCTTAATAAATATATCGCGTACTACCCGGTACTACACGGACAACCTTGTACCTTATACGTCAGTGCCATGTAACACTTCACCGGGCTGGTACGACTACCATAATGATGACAAAAAGGATTTATCGCCCGCCGGCAATAACGCCGGATGTACTCGCATGTAACTGGATGGACGTGCCGCCACCAGCAGCAGCCTTCACGGATAAATAATAGTCGCTAGTAGTAGTGCTTCGTCACCCGTATGTCACATCTGAATCTCACAGTGGTAGTAACGACCAAATCACTGCTAATGTACCCAGCATAGTTTTATATATACTAGGGATTACATCACGCTATACCACACCCATGCCCTAATTCTCTTCCCCCGCTACAAATACAAGCAGCGACTACCGGTACTAACTATAGCGAGTAAGGCCTAGCGAGTTTAATTAACTCGGAAAGTCCTAGCGCCCCATCTAGTTTAAAACCGCCTCATCCCCTCGTACCCTGTCGACGCATATTTGGGCCACATCGCCACATCTGCCACCAACAACCTGCCTATGCCACCGACCAACTGGGTCCTCGATGCCTACCTTGCGGATAGCACTGTCGATAAGCAGGCGACCACCACGCACAAGCACCGTATGCAGTCTGAACACGTCAAGGCTCGTGAGCTAGAGCATGAAGGTAATATGACCTACCCCACTGTCGGCAGCCCCAACGTATAATCAGCCGCTTGTCTCATTGTTTGGGCTTGTGCAGATGCGTACAATCGATTTAAAGGCGGAGTTCGCCATATTACGCGACCATACCCCATTCAAGGGGTAGCTACAGCCGAATTACGATTCTGTCGCAAGTGTGCGTCAAATGTGTCCTCATGTAAACGCTAAATGCGGTCGCCATACGGGACATTACGCGATGGCTACGCAGCAAGCCGGAATGCGCTAGCACCGGAGCGCGATGAGAAGTCGTCTAGGCGCGGCGCCGGACTTAGTTTTTTTGAATAAAGTAGCAGCTGCGCCCACCTGGCGCACACTCGCACCCGCTAGACAGTACCGTAGCTGCTCATCTCTTAGCACGCACCCTTCATCATGGCCACCCACGCCAAGCTAATTCCAGGCACCCCCTACGGCAAAGCTATGAGACATGAGGGCATGACCATACCACTCGCTCGGTGCTCTGTGCAGCACGGGCCGCATTGTTGAGGACGTGCGGCAGGCATTGTTCCGCGGCCATGCAACCAATAACCATATCCGCGTTCACCCAGAGCAACCCCAGGGCGAGGACCCGTTCGGCTATGCTTTTGCGGACATACTGAACAACTGCGCTGAGCCAAAAGCAGTATAACGCAGCCGGCAAGAAGCACCTGCTTGAGGCAGGTTTTCAAGTGTCCGATTCGGGTGTTGTCACGCTGTATTTTACCTCGTGCGTACCCGACGCGACTCGTGCCCCGATCTTGAACCCAACGCCTGAGGCGGCACCCCCCCCCCCCCCCCCCCCCCCCGCCCGCCGCAGGATCTGGCATGGGCACTATCGTTAGGAACGCCCTCGTCGACGTTCCATCCCATACTCTCACTACGAGCCAGGGGCCGGAGTCCACCCTGAAAGGTACACTAAGTCGGAGGGTGGCTGACATGACTACGTGGAGGATTTGAATTTCACATGCGTTGACAGCTCCGTGCCGCGTATTGCTTTTGCTCCAGCAGCCAAGGACAAGGCGGTGCTGTCAAATGTCTTTGAGGATTGCTGGCCGCGACACTCATACGGAGATCCCTTACCCTGCCTCTGAAAGAGACGCCGAGGTTTCCCATCGCCGCGCCCCCGTACATCGAGCGGATCTGCTACGCTACCTTCAACTACCGTGCGGGCTACACAGCCGCAAATTACATCTACGACCGTCTTGACCGCCTCCGAGAGTATCCCCCCTCCCACCTCCAACTCAACTGCGACCATCCTTGTGGGTTCTGCTGACGGTGCAGCTCGTGATGTAAAGGAAGCAGGGGAACGTGAGGATGTACCTCGCTCGGCACTACTTCATGGACGGGGACAAGGATGGCCAAGGAGGTAGGAAGAAGGGACCAATGCCGAGCGCGGGCCGACTCGCGAAGGCCCTCGACCTTGCAGAGGCATGGCAGTTGAGCGACCTGGGGAGGTACTACCAAGCCGGCAAGTGTTCCCCTTCTAGCGTGATGTTCAAGGGCGAGGAGGAGGCATGCGAGGTAACGGCGCACGGGGATGCCGCAGGTGAGTCGCGTTTGTTTCTGTACTTGTTCGATTACACAGCCACCACGGCGTACCAGTACCGGAATATTGCGCGCAAAATGTTTATGTACGAGAATCCTTTATACGGGCCGCGCGCGGCGCGTCATGCACACACCAAACTCCCTCACCTACCCTGAGCTGCACATAGCGCGCCCGCCGCTAGTGCGCGCGGCCATTGCGCATCACGACCCCCGGAGCGCGATGCCTATTCCTTAGGTACACATAATTGGCGGTGGTCGGGCAGGTGGTATCCACTGTGGTCAGCACCGGCCTCGCACTCGGCCGCATCAAGTACGGATGCCGCCATTTTTACCCCACTCACTCACGGCAGCCCACCCACGCCAAACATGATCGGAGACATCTCGGCACCGAGCCCACCCGACACGCACCCGATATAGTAGAGGGAGCTATGGTCGTTACCGTGGGGGATTTTTGAGTTCCTCCGTTGTTCTCTCGCATTGTCCGTTGATGCTACATGGGGTAAGAGGCTGAAAACCCGTCGCGCCGACGCAGCGCCCCAACCATATGGCGCGGCGCGAGAACTGCGCTCGGTGCGCTCATGCCGTTTCGGCCAACCACCCCGCCGCCTCCGAATTCTGCCGGCAGTGTGGCAAGTCCACCAGAGTAGACAGACTAGCAATGGTAGGTGAGGAGGCGCTGGTTTCGGCGGTGACCGAGGCGATGTGCGACCGCTTGAACGGGCACCAAATAATGCAAGGAGGCTTGACGCCTGCGACGGCGACCAATCGTCTGACTGTACACGTCTGACAGCGTCGGCTGGTCGCGACGTGCCAGCGGACCTCCTCGTCTCGTTCTGCGAGGCACGATCGGACATGCGGCACAAGGTCCGCGTGACAACCCGCGGCGGGAGCAAAAGAGTCAGATACATGACCACCTCTCGCGAGGGAGTCGAGTCCATTGCCGTCTTCCATGACTTGCACGGCGGGCCGCTGTAGGTTCGCAATCACATACGACATGCGAAGAAGGCACGGGCTGAGACACGCGCGGAGCTGCACGTGGAGGGGAGCGCACGGTGGGGTCAGGATGACCGACAGGGGGGACATCGTGTCTTCGTTGTGCCCTCTGTCCCTAGAAGTGAAGGAGGAGCCATTCCGGGGTCATGGCAGCAAGCTTGCGGTGGTGAAGGGGACTGTGTACTTCCGCACCGGAGTGGTGGCTGCGAAGGAGGACACTGACTTGCAGCTGCCCGCTGGCCACTCAATGGACCCAAGTGATCAAAAGGCATGGCCCTTCCTCATTGTCTTTGATGATCCCAAAGCATACGCAATGCGCGAGTTGTAGGCGCTGTGCAAGGCGCATTTTATGCACCTCGTGGGTCCGATGGACGACAGCGATGCTCTACGCCCTGTGCTGGGCTGGGATTGCAGCGCACCCCCCCACCGTTTCCCATACATATTGGTGGCTCTATATTCCGGTTGGAGGGCCCGCCGGGCATGAGCGAGGCAGACAAGCTTGAACGAAGGGACCTTGGCGCTCATACGTGCGCGCGAGCTGCGTGAGCGCGCTCGGAAGCTGCGCGCTAAGGAGCGCATGGCGCGAGAGTCGGCGGGTACTTCAGACAGCACCAGCGAATGCGACTATTCAGCGCGCAGCAGCCCTCATCGGCACAGTCCTGAAAGCTACGACAACATTGGCAGCGGGGATGCGGCAAACTGCGGGCCAGATGTGAAGACGTACTACATGCAGAGGAAGGCGGAGCGCGAAGTAGCGATGGAGGCGGGAGGCGAGGCGGGTATCATCGATGAAGGGGGGGCTGAGCGCGGGGATGAGCCGAGCACCCGCCGCTCACGTTACATGGTTGCCTATGGCAAATCTACCAGTAAAGGCGAAAAGGGGAAGGGACACGCTGACTAGATGTAATTAATGCATTCATATCTTCCTTCGATTCGCTGCTTTCTCCGCCATCTCTGCTTTCACGGCATCTGCCTTCACCTTGGGCAAGTGGGGATGTGCACGATGGGCTGGTCCGTGGATGTCACGGTGGTGCGCTATCAAGGTGCTGCGCGTCATGAATTGGCCAGTCCTGGAGAGCGTAACCTTGCCGGACTTGAGCAGGCGCTTGGGCTGGTGGTTGCTGCCCTTGCGGAAGCCTTCCTTGATCTCCCTGTTGCAGTGCTCCATGCACTGAGCGCTCATCAACGCATCACGGTTGACATGCATTTCCATCCATCGGGGGAAGTGCCATGCAACTTCATGCATGTACGGAGTGACGTCCTTTGCTGTCGCGATGTCCGGGAAGGCTGCAAAGAACATATCCATAGCTATCCGCAGCTTGTTGGTTGCTGCCCGTCTGTCAGCCGTGACACGGTGAGATTCAGATGTGACATACGGGTGACGAAGCACTACTACTAGCGACTATGATTTATCCGTGAAGGCTGCTGCTGGTGGCGGCACGTCCATCCAGTTGCGTGCGAGTACATCCGGCGTTATTGCCGGCGGGCGATAAATCTTTTTGTAATCATTCTGGTAGTCGTACTAGCCCGGTGAAGTGTTACATGGCACTGACGTATAAGGTACAAGGTTGTCCGTGTAGTACCGGGTAGTACGCGATATATTTATTAAGCCGGTACCGGGTATCTAGTACGAACCCGGGCGCGATGACGAGTCGTCCTGTGGATAACTACGACTATTAGTACATGGGAGCGCAAATCGCAGCCGTACGTATTTGGTAACACTGGGGAATTTTGTGTACATTATAGCTAGTACTGCTGAACGGGCCTGCCAGCCGTCCGATCAAAGGTCATCAGATGGGCGGTTTGGCTGCCATGTTTTGCCAAAGAGTGCTCACGTTACATAAATATTCGCGAGGGGGAGGGCGGGGGCAGGCAGCGGTTTGCCGAAGAATGTTTGAATTACAATATTCGCTCCCCCGCCGGCGGTGCAATGTGCGGTTTGCTCATTGGAGGTGAACGCACCGCTGCATTTCACCATGGAGGCCATGTATTATTATCAGGCCGAATTCTTGCCGGAGGTGAATCCATCTAAATTCGGGGCGTCAAATCGGAGCGGTCTGTAATGTAATTTGGAGCTCAACGACGTTGTATATAGGGTATATAAGGGTTTTCAGGTTTAGCGATTTAGGGTTTTAAGCACTAAAACCCTCCAACGAATATCGCAACAGTGGTGCCGGTGCATCTGTATATGCTGGAAGATTACTTCAAAGTAATTATTCTGTTATTATTATTCTTTTACTTTGGTGATTTCCGATATCGCCTTCTGCTGCTAGCTCATGTAATAATTATATTACTTCAAAGTGACATACCGGTAGTGCCCTACGGGTTGCCGCTCCACATGGTAGGGTATGGATACCCTAGTTTGCAAGGGCTCATACCCTGACACATGCCCTATCCACGGTCGGGTGCCACATATAGCCCGTATGAATCGCTCATATGGTGTGTCGCCATAAAGGGGGACCGAACCCAAGACCATGGGTGTACTGCGGAGTTCCCGTAGTGATCCCATGCTGCCCTGTTGCATCCACTGCGGCAAGTACGTTCCACACTAGGTCAACAGTCACTGGACAGTATTCATACTCGTAGCAGCAACGCCACAATGAATGAACACCGGGTACCGGAAACACGCTACTTTGGGATCGCGGTAGTGTGTAGAGTATCGTTCTTATAACCCCCCCCCCCTTCCGCGCGCGAACAGTAGAAGACTTTGCCCTGTAGTCGCTACTTCTCGTGAGCTGCATCAGCGCACGCCACAAATCCCACACGCACGTGTGTATTCCAGCTCGTTACTGCAAGAGAGTTCATTGTGTTTCGGACCCGCGCGGACCCGCTGAAAATTTCCGGGGCGACAGCTGCCGTCGGGGCATGTGGCGGGGGGCGGGGGGGGGGGGGGGGGGCGGGCGGGCGTGGTCCCCCCGCCGCCGCCCCCCCCCCCCCCCCCCCCCCCCCCCGCCGCCCGCCGCTCCCGCCGGGGGAGTGAGGGGAGGGGGGTAAGGGGGCGGGGGCTACTGCTTGTTCTTGTTCTTGCGTGCCCGGGGGACCTTCCGCTTCGACGATCTCGCTGCCTCCGCCTCCGCCTCCGCCTCCGTCTGCGCCTCCGACGGACTCCGCCTCCGACTCCGCGACCGTCAGTTTCTTACCTCGGCGCTTCTTCACTGGCCTCTTCCGCTTCTTGTCATCCGTCAGTGTCTTCACCACCCCGGGAGGCTGTGCCGTCGACGACGCCGCCATGAGCTTCCTTACCTTGGCGTCGGGACGCCCCCTGTGCCCAGACGCCCACAACAAGCCACAATCGTTTCGCCTTTAAGCGGCTGAGGATGCGGCCTCCTCGGCCACCACGAGTTGCGCCGCTGGCACTGTGGAAGCCTTGGCGTTGAGGTGGGCCTTACGGCGCTCCCGGACGAACCTGCGCGCGGCACAAGTTAGCCACGAGTGGGTGCGTGCTAATGTGGAGGGTGGAGTGTTTTGTTGCGCGCCCACCTTGTCACGCGTTTCCTCATGTCTTTCTCGTCCTCCTCGATGCCGGCGGCGCGGACACGCGAGACAACAAGGCTCGACGCCCACTTTTGCCCGGGGGGCGAGGTCTGCCATGGCGCTGTGAGCGGTGAAGGGGGGGGGGGGGGGGGGGGGGGCGGCCGAGGTGGAGAAACTAACACCCAGTCGACGACCGCCTTCCGCAGCAGTCAACGACACATCGGAGGCGAGGAGTAGCGCGCCCCTACTATTTATATGCACGTATTGTCAAGAGCTAGTCGGTGCGGCATTGTGTCGGGGTAATTTCGCAATGTTTATTGTTGAAGTAGCACGGCGTAATGAATACGCGGTTTCACCGAGTGAATCCGGGATAATATGTGCGGTAGGGCGCGCGTATATGTGCGCGACGAATGTGCGCGCGCAGCGTTGTGCGGCGGTGTGCGGCGGTGTGCGGCGGTGTGCACCGATGTTAATATAGTGTGAATATTATATCGGCCGTAGACGATCGGGTCTGGCAGCACCGCCCGTGCTTGTAAATAAGCGACAATGGATCACGTCATGCTCCGGTTGTACTCCTACACTTCCTCCACTTTGGCAGGTGGGGGGGGGGGGGGGGGGGGAGGGGGGTCCTGTCCTTATTACTTGCATCGGTGGACGTGCTGGATATGGAGGTCACCAAGCACATCGCGTGGTTTCGGAGCAGTTCATTCGCGCCTCGCTCCTCGTCTTGTTTGCAATCGTCGCCCGAATCCAATGCAGGGTGAGCAGCGGGACACTGTGCCCCCCCCCCCCCCCCCGGTTTATGTAAACAAATATCTAGCCGTGCATGCGCCGCAATCGGTACCCAATGAGCGGGGTATGTGACAGTGGTTTCGGAGCAGTGCAAGCATTCCGTGCGTGTGCACAAGCACGTACGACTGGGAATGAGGCGGGGGTTGCGGATGGAGTGCATTGGCGGTGCATAGAATAGCGTGTTCCTGGGGTTTTGGCTGCATCAGACGCCGTATTCCCATCCATCCGGCACGGAATGTCCGGTTTTCACACATTTGTGTGTTAATATAGTGTGAATATTACGCGTCTTTTACGCCGGGTGGATGGGCATCCGGCGTCCGATGCACCCCAAGTATTTACAGCACGCTACTCTACGCACCGCCAATGCACTCCGCAAGCCCCGCCTCCATCCGCGTCGCAACCGGTAGTATGTGTTGTTGTGTGCGCACATCGTGACAACATTACACGGTGGCAATTGCAGTTAGCGGTGGATAATGTGAAGGCTTTTTCGAAATCGACAGAGAATGAGGCGGTGCTGGCGGAGTAATGCATTGGCGGTGCATAGAATAGCGTGTTGCTGGGGTTTTGGCTGCATCGGACGCCGTATTCCCATCAATCCGGCACGGAATGTCCGGTTTTCACACATTTGTGTGTCAATATAGTGTGAATATTACGCGTCTTTTACACCGGGTGGATGGGCATCCGGCGTCCGATGCACCCCAATTATTTGCATCACACTAGTCTGTGCACCGCCAGTGCACTCCGCAAGCCTCGCCTCCATCCGCGTCGGAACCGGTAGTAAGTGTTGTTGTGTGCGCACATCGTGACAACATTACACGGTGACAATTGCAATTATTAGCGGTGGATAATGTGAAGGCGTTTTCGAAATCGACAGAGAATGAGGCGGTGCTGGCGGAGTGCATTGGCGGTGCATAGAATAGCGTGTTGCTGGGGTTTTGGCTGCATCCGACGCCGTATTCCCACCCATCCGGCACGGAATGTCCGGTTTTCACACATTTGTGTGTTAATAAAACACACAAATGTGGGGGGGGTGTGGCGGCGGGGCATCCACTCACACATACCCCGGCGATGCATGACAGATATTACATGCCGTGGCGGGTCGGCGGGCCGACCCGGCGGGGGGTGGGGGGGTGGGGGGTCTATTCAACTACACGTGCGACAGTGTCGTTTCGTGGGGCAGTATATGTGCCCGGCCTCATTTATACCGCCCCCTACCTGCGCTGCATGGTCCACCCCTACGAATTACTTAGCACAAACCGCCATTACTTAATAGGAACCTAGCACAGCCATGCTTATATGCCCGCTTTGCCGATCAACTTCTACGCACTTTCCGTCCCTCAACCGCCGGACATGGGGGTTAAGCCGCCAGCCTCGGCAGTTGCTTAGCCAGACTTGGCATCCCGTACCGTGTCCATGGCTTCGCAGCTCTGCCGCCGGCACACGCCGAGTCCGGCGCTTGCTGCCGCGGGGTTGCGCACGCATGCACGCACGGTAATACGCCGCCGACGCCGCCACGCTTACTTCCACCACCTTCGCCAGCCGCAGCTTCGCACGCCGTTCCGCCGACATACGAAACGCACGACTCCCCCCCCCCCCCCCCCCCCCCCACCGTCCCCGCGTCATGTATAATATATTCGAGGCGACTATGCGGGGCGCAGCACACGCCGCGGCGTGGGTCGGCGGAGCGGCAGGCGGCGGGAGCCCTAATGGCCGGGCAGTATCCACACCCACACAGGCACCGCCGCTCACCTCCGACGCGGATGAACCGCCTCCCAAAGGAAACATGCCGGTTGGTGGTAAGCCCAGGAGGCGTGGGGTGCCGGCGCCGGTACTGGTGCGACGGAGCTGTCGCGTCAGGAACCGCACCGCATGTGGAGCCGGCCCCACCTATGTCTAGGGCCACCTCCTCACAACACCCCGCCACGACGGCGTCGGCCACCGCCGACGGCGCCGTTGCGGGGGGGGACGCCCTGCCAGGCGACGATGATGCCGTGGTCGAGGCGACTGATCGGGCTGAGGGGGTTGTCGAGGCGAGCGAGGCTGCGCTCGCGCCACCCGCCCCGCAGCCACCTGCGGGACATGCCGACTTGCTCGTCGCCATGTTGACCGGAGCACTACGAGCAGTGGCGGGAGGCGGCCACATGCACTATCATGTGCGTGTCCTGGCCGGACGCCCGTCATGCGTGTACTGCGGCCAACGGACGGACTGGGAGTGTTGCTGCGACGGCACCCCGGCTTGGTGCGGCCCCAAGTACCCATGCATGGCGACCCATCAGCGGGCAGTCCCCTGCCCGACCACGGCCACGGTGAGGGCGGAGTTCCGCCATGCCAGGGACGCGTTCCACGACGCGACTCGCGCCGCCGTGTGTGAGGCTTCCGAGAAGGCACGCGCGGCTGGTAGGGTGCGCAGGGTGAGGCGGCGGACGGCCCAAGAGATGAAGGAGAGCGAGACATGCCGTCAGTGAGGTCGGGCGCAATGTCATTGGGTGGGGCACACGGACGTGTAACACTTGCACTTTGCGCGTACTGCTGGGTTACTTCCAGGCGGTGTCACACTATGCAACCGGAAAGGCTGCGTTGCTACTGCAAACGATGCTACGCCTCACTCGGTAGCAACCGCTGCGCCGCCCATCCCACTCGCCTTGGCGCCGCGCTGCCCCGGCCGCCGCGCCTTGGCGCCGCGCTGCCCCGGCCGCCGCGCCTTGGCGCCGCGCTGCCCCGGCCGCCGCGCATTGGCGCCGCGCTGCTTCGGCCGTAGCTCCTTGGCGCCGCGCTGCCCCGGCCGCCGCGCCTTGGCGCCGCGCTGCCCCGGCCGCCGCGCCTTGGCGCCGCGCTGGGTCTCGAGTCCTCCCCTCCCTGGTGAGCGCGTCCACCTGCGCCTTGCGCTCGGGGCCGTCCTCCTCCGTCGCCACATTCTGCAACCCCCACCGCGTGACGAACCACGCAGCTCCTTGCATGCGCTTGTACATGTGCCCAAGCACCGCCTGGGGACGCGAAGCTCCTTCTCGGTCATGATCGCCTTCACCCGGGCCTCCTCGAACAGCGGACCGGCGTTAAGAATGGAAAACGTTTCCATGTGGTGCAAGCAGTCCTCCATGACCCAGCCGGACTGCACCGTCACCTTGCCTGACCCTGCAGTCATGGAGGGGAATGCCGTCACGCCCACGCCCACGCCCACGCCCGGGGGGGGGGGGGGGGGGTTACCTTTCGACTTCTTGGACACCGCAAACGAAGGGCGCAACCCGCGTCCAAAGTTGCTGGGTATCGGGACTAAAGCTTGGCGCCGGTCTTCCTGCTTCATAGCTCGGAATCCAATGTGGCCCTGCACGGTGACAAATTTCCTCCAAAAGTCCCTTCCCAAGCCAAAAAAAACAGGTGGAACGGCGCGAGGGGGAAGAGGTTGACCATGCTGACATAGCCCAGGACCACAGGCACATGGCACACGCCATGGCAGCCAGTGTTCTGCTTGGCCTCCGCCAGCCGGGTTGTGTTGAACGCACGCCGGGCAAGGTGCGTGATTCACTGGACAAGTCATCGCCTTCATGGACGGTTACCAAGCGAGCCTCCCCGTCCGCATCCACAGGGGGGTGCTCCTGGGCAGCCGCCATAGCCTCCACAACCTGCCACGCCGACCGGGCGGGTGCGTGTGATTCCATACAACCGCAGGTGAGTGGTGCCACCAGCACGCAGGCCGGGCCCACTCACCTCTGAACGCAGAAGGTCCACAATGTCACCGTCCTCGAAAACAGCGCGCCACTGGGTCGCCCCGCCGTAGTCCTCCAACACCCACTCGGTAACGACGCCGGTTATCACGCCGTAGTGCCATACTCCCCGGAACTTCTTGGCGATGACCTTCATGTAGAAGTCACCGGGATCGCCTTCCCGTATCACGCCCTCATCGGCAGCTTCCACGTCCGCCGGCGGCCACGCAGGCGCGTCGATGTCCATACCGTCTTCGCCAACGGGGTCCTCCCCCACACCCATCACATCGTCCTCCGAGACCGGCGCCGGCGGGCCGTTTCCGACGGCTTCAGCTACTCCTGCTGCCGCCCCTGCCGCTGCTGCTGCTGCTGCTGCCGCCCTGCTGCTGCTGCTTGTAATAAGGCGGCCTTGCGGTGCAACTTAGCCGCACGCTTCAACGAGTGGCTACAGTTCGGGTATTTCCGGAAGTGCCGCTCTCGTGCCGTCCTTTCACTACTGCCCGCCACGATGCCGTGGCAGTGCTTGCATGTGTACACGCCATTCTTCGACACACTCGATATCCATCCCTCTCCCGGCATGCCTGCTGCCGCGCGCGCGCGCGCGGGGGGGGGGGGGGAGGGGTTGCGAGTTGGGGTGGATGTAGCCCACCACCGGCAGGGAGCACAAATGCGAGTGCGCGGCTGTCTGCGCTTGGTTCATCGGTGAGCGGCGGTGACCGCCAGGCGACCCCGTACTTCATGCGCGTGCTGGGGCGTTACACAATCATCAGCAGTTAGGGCGTCTGCATTAAAACGCGCACCTACGAACACCACCTACCGCCTACCACCTACCGTACCACCTACATCCGCCCACACCTCCGCCCGTCGTGCCGCACATCGCCGCACACCGCGGGGTCAGCGATGTGCAGCGATGTGCAGCGAGTACGTGCAGCCGCTTGTACTTAGCCCGGGTACTCCGCGTCGGCGCGCGACACGCGAGCCCGCGTGGGCATATCAATTTGATGAAATTATCGAAACGAGAAATTCATATAGTACTTTACAGTTCGCGCGCGATAGTCGTCGCTACTCGGTATGAAATCCACGTCCCTCGTCCGTCCCGTATCGTCCCCGTATGTCGTCGTTCGTCACCAGTAGGGCACACTTGCGTCACATCTGAATCTCACAGTGTGAGGCCGCTAGAATCTGCCCTTATACCGCTGACATGCCGTCGTACCTCTCCCACACCGCCAGAATCTTGGCTTCGTCAGCATGTGATGCAGGGATCACGGCATCAAGCACAACCTGGCGGCCTCCAGCATCTTCTTCACCTCTGACCCGCTGAGGGCATGGAGATCTGCCTTGGTGATGGCCTTGCCCTTATCGTCTTGCACTTCACCTCTCTGCACGGTAGCCCGATGAGCTCCATCGCATCCATTGCCGATTGCGTTGTACGCTTGTCTGTGCACGGTGTGTCACACCACATGCGGTTATATCTTAATGCATGCGTGCATGCATGGTGTCCCCGATCATGTCCTCTGGCTCGATGCGCATGAAGCCAGGCGGGCATTTCTGACGCTGGCCGAAGTGCGCCCACTGGTAGTCATGCATGTCCTCCTTGCTGTCACCATGAGGAAAGATCCTATGAATGTTCTCTCCACAGCTAGGGCAGAGGTGTGGCTCCTCCAGCCCATACTCCTTCCCCATGGCATGCGCCATCATGGCCGCATACCCTATAGACTTGGTGATGGGCTTGGTCATGCCCTTCCGCTCATAGTCTTACGGGGTATGGTGCATGTACTGTGAAGGCATGTCACATATGAAGCAGAAGAAGGTAGATGCCGCGCCGGCGTGCCCGAAGATACCTCCATGGAAGGCCATGTCTCCTCCGAGCACCAGCTTGAAGGTGTAGACTTCTCCATGCAACTTCATCCCGAGTCCGTAGACAATTTCCATGAGCTGGTCTTTGATTGCCTCCATCTCGTTGATGAATTGATCATGCTTGTATTGCCCTTCGTAGAGCATGATCTTCACAGCATTATGAATGCTATTCACTGCCCAACCCTCCAACACGCATCCGCTCTTGGCCACCCTCATCAGCAGGGGATTCAAGATGGCAAGAACGGCTCCTTGGTGTCCAAGCTTGAACGCCGTGCTGCCATTAGCTGCAAAGAAACATTAAAAAAAATAGAGATCAATGTCATGTTGTAGCCATGCATGTGACACAGCAATAAATCAATAACACGGACCTAACTTACTACAAAACTAGATGATGATGACTCTGTCTTCCGGCAGCCGGTCTTTCGGAAACTATGATAGTCGGGTGCGAAGCGCCTGCAGCACGTCGATGATGGCCCTCTTGCCATCTTCAGACATCTCGAATCCCGCCAACTTTGCCACTCGGTCCTCCCACTCCCATACTAATATCGCTCTTCCTCGGAAGCAAGCACATAAGCGTCCCGTATGGCAACATATGCACCTCATGCTCGCCTCGCTCCTCCACCCACTGCATGCTCAAGGCGTGGATGAAGTGATGGTAGCGTCGTCATGTCACCATGCACGTCACTCGTATGAACGAGGCGCGCGCGACCGACCAGTGGACCAGTGGTCGCGAATGGCTTTGACGACGTGCTGCTCGATAGTGATGTACAACCCGCGTTGCTGGGAACGGCTTCGAGAACTTCTGGATACTCGTTAAAGAGGCAATCCATGAGCTACACAACGGTATCACTCTCTACGCCACCTTCGTAGCGGCGGTCGAGGTAGGCCTTAAGCTTCGCTATCTCGCGGCGTTTGAAGCCGCGGTATTCCGAGCCGTTCAGCACGGGTGGGGGCTTGATGCGCTTCGTGTTCGGGCGGCGCATCATGCCGAAGGCTCGCAGCAGCGTCCGCTCCTTAATGGCGGCCCGAGCTTTCACTCAAGCCCGATTCGAAGCCTCGCTGCCGCTAGTAAACTATCTCTTTGCTCGCGGAATGGCAGCCTTGGCTGAGTCGCGTTGAGTTACGGCCTTTGCACGCTTTTCCGCACGTGCATCCTCCGTATGTGCGGCGGCCGCACGAATCTCCTTTACCGCCGCGTCCTTTGCCCGGGAGCGCACCCGCTCCGCCTCAAGCTGGACTTGCAGCGACTCGACATTCTTGTCCAGCTTCTCAACACGTTCGCTGAGCATGTCAACGTTGCTGCGAAGCGAGACGCTCTCCGCTGCCGCCCGCTGTGTCCTCGCCGCCGCCGCTCGCTCACGAGTATTTTGCGGCTGAGCAACCGCAGCTCCCGCGGCCGATGTCTGGCGTTGCTCCGCCTCCTCCACTCGCCGACGGCTACCAAACCTCCCCCGCTTCCCTGCGCGTGCAGCTTTGCCGCCGCTAGCAGCGGCGGGTTGTTGTGGGTATGGATCGTCGTCGGGCATGGTGGGCTGCGATAGGTATGCTGCTGGTGCCGCCGTCGCCATGCCGCCGAGTACGTCCACCCACATAAGCACTGACCCACCCACACCGCCGCCTCCCGAGCGCCCCACACGCCACTTCGCCCGCATGTGCTGGTGCGCATTAACCCGTGCATGTCACATACGAGGTCCACAAGGGTTTTGGGTAAACCCTGGGTTCGTGTGGTAGCCCGGCTTCGCTGATAGGTGGTGCGGTATTACAAGGACGTACAAACATCGTGTTTAGGGTTTCATGAACGCCGTGACCGCCGTTGCGACAAGCAATCAACACATACACATACTGACTTTCGCAATTGCTAGGTCAGACCCCCGCCCAATCCCTACGTTCGGTGGTAACCCCAGAAAATTTACAGTAAACGATCCGCGGGCATACGGCACCGCGACACCAGCCCGGAAATGGGGCTGGTGCCGCATGTCAACCGTCTGCACAACGTGCACACCGCACATCTCTGCCACCCGCCATGCGAGCAAAACACCACCCCTACGTGGTTAGAGGCGCGGAGATGGTGGCACACGCCACCGTCTTCGACGAGGACGATACACACGCGTGGTCTAGAGCCACTTTCGGTGCGGATTGGGCCACCGCCACGCTCAATGGCGTCGTCCGCACGGTATCCGGTACGGTTGCGGTAGTGCGCTAGGAGGATGGCGACGAGGGCACCTGCACATTCGACGCGATGAAGCTGCGCCGCGAGACCCTCCGAACTGCCCAGGTCAGTCTAGCCCAGCCCCCTAGCCCAAGTAGGCATGGCGGAACGGGCGGTGAGGCCGGTGGTGGCGCTTCTAGCGGCGCTGAGAGTGGCGCGGCCTCATCCGAGGATGAGCCGCTTTTTAATTTCGCGGCCCGCGGCCGCGCGCCCGGCTGATCCAAAAAGAGTTAGTCTGGGAACAATAACTATCTATTACCTTTGTGGTTTTAGCAGTTGCCGCACCATCAAGGGTGAACGGCCCCCAGATCATGTTTAATTTTTCCCAAGCATCCTGATTGAATGATGGATAATTATCGAATTGGGGTGATGTTATTGTTGCTGTTGCGTCGATATTATCAGGTCTAGGATCTGTTGCCCTAGCCATACTGTCATGATATTCAGACATGAGCTCATCGATTTGAGTCTACATATCTCGGAACTCAAGAGTTTCCGTGTGTACAGCACTATCCACAGTAGTTGGTGGCTTTTGCTGATATATCATTTGTTAAACTGGTTCAATCTGCGGCGCTTTTGAACATCTGCCTTTTTGACCAGTGATAGGGTGATGTTTTATGCGTCTTTTGCGCTCATGAGTCTCCAGTACAAGATGCACAACATGTGTGTCTTGTGTGTCATGGACACTACGTTTTGTACGTAGTGGTCCCACATCCTCCGTGAGGGATTGTTTTGGTTATTTGCCCATTAATACTTAATTATACAGTAACATATGGTTTCAGCTATTATAGCGATATGGTCAGAAAAATGTTCGTCGGCCGAATTTAATGAACTCTGGTTGTCAGTGAACCTGCCGAAAACGACAGGGGCAGGCTCGTGCTCATGATCACTCCAGAGCGCCCCGACCTGGCACATATCAACTTGAGCGGCCACAATCCAAATCATTTCGAATCAAAGCTGCTGCCAAGTCAATGCATTACTACGGTGAGCTTGTGCACTCTATGGCAACATTTAATCATACAGTAAGGAAACTTGTATTGGCACATTGAATTGAAAAAGTAATTACATGTTCTACTTGATTAGAATACTAAGTGCCAATGTTTTCTATTATATTGCAGATGTGTTTGCAGTTTGCTGGGTCGATGCCTCAGCAAGAATGCTCTTCTTTGGAGCGCTTCTATTGTACTGCAGATGATGCGTTTGCAGTTTGCTGGGTCGGTGCCTCAGCATGATGTATGCTCTTCTTTGGAGCGTTGCGGACGAAAATGTTCTCCACCATTTTAGTGGGCGACCGTAGATATGGTGGCTTATGGGTGTTCTCCACCTTGACCGCCCCGGCCGCGGCCAGCATATCTGCCGCCGCCTCTCCCTCCATAGCGGCCGCCACGGCCTCCACTGCGGCCTCCCCGATCACCACGGCCACCACCACCATCATGCTTCGAGAGCATGTCTGATATTACTGCTGTGTTTAGCAGTTGCACTGAGGGTCCTGGCTACAAGCCTAGGTGCCTACTCAGGCTATCATAAGTCTTATGGCATGCATCTGCCGAATCATCTTCATTGGGATGTGCCCGCTTCCAGGCTGTCTTGCGCTGGGGCACTTGAGGAAGATACCATTTCTTTGATAGTTGGGCAGAATCTCCTTCTTCGGCCTTCTGCCAGAGCCTCGGCCAGATCGTCATGGCAAAGCAAGTGGCTCTTGCTGGTCAGAATGTTGTATGTTAGTATATCGTGGATGGGTCTGACCCATTATAAGTATTTTTCATGAATTTATGATTTCAATGACCAATTGTATGGTTTGTATGGTAAATGTTTACTGGCCTATAATGGCTCGCTTACCTTCCCGCTTGACCCGCACTTCACAGATACATGCAGTGCTACGGACTCGGCGTGCTATATTGGGGGACATGGGCTGGAGATTGGCAGCGGCGATGGCAGTGGCGGTAGCGGCGCGCGTGGCGGGTAACGTGGTCCACGCCGTGACCGAGCTCCGTTGAGCTCGACCATGGGTGCAACTTAGTCCCTGCTACGGGGGAGAGCGGCGCGGTCAAAGCGGGCAACTGTCATCAACTAAGAAACTTCCGGTCGGAAGTGCCAGTCAACCAGCGGGCATAGCACCACAAGCCGGCGGCAGGCGGACGAGGCCAACGGCAGCGCAGCCCCAGCAGCGCGGCCCTAGCATGCCGCCGCGTAGCAGGCTGCGCCACGGCGCGGCCACGGGCACTAGCGGTTCGATGTAATTGCATTTTCTTGGTTTATTTCTCATACTTTTGCACAGTGTCCGATCCCACCTGCATAAAACTGAAAGTGACCGACATTCACCTATCAAATTTGCCAGATAGGATTAAGCGCGCGTTAATGCGCTTAACTACAGTTAGAAGCTCCACTTCCATTGGCTGTTGGGTTTGGCAAACATCCAGCCTGGCGCTTCTACTTTTATAAAACCTCAAACCATTCGCCGCCCGCATGAGGAAATTCATTTCCGCTGTATTTATTCAGCGTTTGGTCGTTATGTGTGCGAACCAGTACCGCCGGCCCCCGCCCGGTTACGTTTGTAACCCCCACACTACTCGCCGAGTAGGAGCGGAGTGAGTCGCGCTTACCGCCAGCGCTTGGTGATTTCTAGATACCGTTAAGTAACTCTACTCCGATGCACCACTCCCGCCGTACCTTATATAGTGATGACTCGCGACTACTACTGGTGCCATGTAGTGATGACTTGCGACTATACTGGTGGCGCTACTCGTCACGCTATTCTCTAGTACTCAGTGCAAGACATCGCTGCCGTACACATGCCCCCAGCCTGAAATAAAGTACTGCGGCGCTTACTCGAGCTTACTATGTGGTAAGCGCGGTTAAGCGGACCACGTTTCGACGAGTGGGTATTCACCGCTGATGCAGCATTTCATGCTGACTGAACGTTATAAACATATCTTGACCTCGCCAGCATCCATTGCTGCCAAGGCGAGCCACCCACAAAGGTTTCCACTGTGAATCCGATGGCTCAGATTCATAAGAGTGGGGTGGAATGTGAGGATTTATCCTATACCTCACTAGCCCTAATCATCATAGCACATTAGGCGCGTAGCGCGCGCGCCCGTCAGGTGACGGCTGCGCCCGCGCCCTATCGGCCACATCGCGTCGCGTGGTATATCAGGCACGGCGCATGTCGGCCTGTAACCAGATAATACTCCACCATCACTCAGTGGAACAGTACCCACCTTCACCACGCGCACCTTTCCTCATACGAGTGTGGTCCTGAAACAACCTGTGACCTTGCTCGCAACAAGTTACGATACAATTAATCGCAGTGTGTAAATCTATATTCTCGTGCTGCCCAATAAATGACGCAAAGAACGGGTGAACTAGTAACCCGTACCATTTAGCAGCAACAGTAGCCGGAAAACCGGTTTGGGAAGGAGGATTTCGAGTTGAGTCTGGTTTTGCCAAAAAAGTCGCGCATGTTGTTTTACACGGTCAAGAGCCGAAATTGGCAGGATGGTTTAGCGAAAGCGTGGAGGGAAAACGGAGTCAGGGGGGCGCTGCGTGGAACGCAGCGAAAACTGGAAGATGGCAGGCTCAGCTGTTGTGGCTGCTTTTATGTCTACTCGTGCTGCACCCAAAAAGGGCGCAACGACAGGTGCCTAGTTCCCGTACCACTGAGCAGCACTTGTAGCTGAAAAGCGGTTAGGTCAAGGGAGGAAACCC